>PVIY010036920.1:0-25078 GCA_004026745.1 Myrmecophaga tridactyla
TCTATTATTGTTTTATTTCTTTTTCTGATGTCTTTTTATTTCTTTCTCTAAATCGATGCAAATGTTCTAAAAAATGATGAATATGCAACTATATGATAATATTAAGAATTACTGATTGTATATGTAGAATGGAATGATATATTAATGTTCTTTTGTTAAGTTTTTTAATTAATAAAAAGTTTAAAAAAAAAAAAGAGACAAGGAGGATAGCAAGTTCCCTTTAGATTTGACAATATACAAGCTTGTCACAGGCTTTGACAACCATATTGCCAACAGCTGGAGCTCCTTCAATATCACATTCTCACGTCAGGAAGGACAGAGATGGGGACAAGCAGCTTCCTCCTTGCATGGATTCCTCCTTTTATCAGGGAACAAAATTCCCAGAACTCCCCAGCAGACTATATGAGAGGGAGCCCATAGCTGTCTGGAAGTCTGGGACTGAGTGTATAGGTGGCTTTTTTTAGTGGTTGGTGGGGAAATGAGGAGCTGGGAATGGTGCTGGGTAGCCAACTAACATTTTCTGACATGGTCTTTTTGTTTGGTTCTGTGTGGTGGTGATGGTTGTTTTGGTTGTATATTGAAGGTATAATATTGGGCCGTGCAATGGTGGCTCAGTGGCAGAATTCTTTCCTGCCATGCTGGAGATTCCTGGTTCGATTCCCGGTGCCTGCTCATGCAAAAAAATAAAAATAAAAAAATAAAAATATAATGCTGTATAATAATATCACTGAATATGGAAGCAAACAGACCTGAATTTAAATTTGATGCCACTGTTTATGGGGCATGTGACCTTAAAATAATTTTTGAGTTTCAGTTTCTTTGCTGGTAAAACTGAGAATTATACAATTTAATACACAGGTTTGAAGTAATATGTAATTTTGAACCCGCCATTTAGCAATTACTCAATAATCTTTCATTTCTTTCATTACAAAATTTCTCTAAAATTCCTAATTTGCAATAATGTTCAAGACTGTTCTTTACCTTTTCTCAGTACACTTAGTATATTATCTACTCTCTTCAAGGCACTTTAAGAAAACATTTTTCTCAGAGCCTGACACACAGAATTCTTACTTCATGTCAGCATTCCCTTTATGAATCAGAACTTTTAAAGGGTTTTAAAGGTATATAATGTTATTTCTTCCTGTGGGATTATTATTAAACGCTTAAATTTAGAAGAATTATATATATATATATATATATATATACTGTATGGCTGGGGTCACGTTTGATTCTTTTTCCGTGTGCGTATCCCCTTATTGTAGCACCATTTTCTGATATTTTTGTTCTGCTTTTTTTTTTTTTCATTTGTTGTTGTTATTGTTGCTGTTGTTTTGCTTGTTTGCTTGGGAAGTGCATGGGATGGGAATTGAAGGCAGGTGTCAACCCCATGGCAGGTGAGAATTCTACCACTGAACTACCCTTGCACCCCAACTTTGGAAGAATTCTTAATGTTAATGATGGGAAGAAAAACTTTTTAAAAAGTGAAAAACAATGGAGTAGAAGAGAAGACAGAAAGACAGAAAATGGTTTGGGGAAGAGAATAGAGAGAAAGCATAACTCATGTACAAGCAAAATGCATAACATTTCTGTCAATGGTCATTTTTGCCACCAGGCCACAGAAATGAACCACACAGCTCCCTGGTGAGCTCTAGATGGAGTAAGGAAGATGGTTGATGGTATTTAGCCATGATAAAATAAAGCCCCATGAGGGCTTTTTCTGAAATTTGGAAGGGATCCAATTACACTGTGGTCTGTGATTTGAACAAACTGCCCCAGTAGCTTGGGGTATGTTCTGGCCCGAACTGCTACAGTAAAAGACAAGCAAAGTGGCCTGAATACCACAGAGTGCCCCTATAGATAACACTATTTTATTGCTGGAAAAATATAAACACACTTTTGCCCAAATTTCCACAATGATCAAGGAAATTTTGCTGAGGAAACAGAGTTAATCCACAGAGAGTTGTGAAACTGATGAGAGATTCAGATTACCCGTGATTTGCCTGACGATTTGCCTTTGGGCCAAAACAAATACAGTAGTTAGAATCTCTTTCCCATAGGTATTTAAGGGAAAAGGGGAATTTTCTCTGTGATACAAATTCTTCATTTAGGAAAAGGATATCATGACTGTGATAAGAGAAATCATGCTCTTAAACTGGTTTTTTAGAGTACTTGCATGAGATGAGCTTATGAATGTGATTTTTCTTAAAACTACTCTACACACACCAAATGTCTGCAGGTTTTCTAATTAAGTGGTAATTTAGCTGGACTCCCTGCCCAAGTTGTTTCACTGGATCTATTAGCAGGAATTTCTATGCAACAGCTCTTTTAAAGAATCATGTTAAAATTTTAGCCTTAAAAGTAAATCCATGGAAATCATGAACATTCTACACACTCAAAATAAACCTGTCTGCTTCTTTTGGAAATAACCTTCTGCTGCTGCCCACAGGGATGGTCTAAGGGTATATGCATGTAAAGTCCACAGATTCATTCATGAAAGAAAAGACAGCTTCTTTTGTTGACATTGGGCAAGCTTTACAGGTTCAGATTAACACTCATTAACAAACTCAAAGGCAAAGAAAAATAAAATGTTCTTTTTGGAACGTAGACTGCCAGGAAGAAGGCTTATATACCTTCGGACTAATATTTACAGCTTATCATGATTCCCACACGTATATGCTTTGCAACATAGTCACTTATTAAATATTGCAATTAGTTAGTGTTTCAGTTTGCTAATGCTACCCATTTACAATATACCAGGAATGGATTGGTTTTTATAAAGGGGATTTATTAAGTCACAAGTTTACAGTTTTAAGCCCATAAAAAAGTCCAAATTAAGGCATCAATAAGAGGATACCGTCACTCAAGAAAGGCCAATCACATCAGTGTATGGCACCTGTGAAGGAACATGGAGACATCTGCTGGCCCTTTGCTCCCGGGTTTCATTGCTTTCAGCTCCTAGTTACAGTGGCCTCTTTTCTAAGCTTCTGTCTATCTCCAAGCACCTCCAAATGTCTGTGTCTAGGCATCTGTTCTCTGTATTGGTTCTTTTAAGGACTCCAGTAAACAACTGAAGACCCACTTTGAATGGGTGGGGTCACATTTTCACGGAAATAATCTAATCAGAAGGTCCCACCCACAATTGGGTGGGTCATATCTCCATGGAAACAACCCAATCAAAAGATCCTACCCACAATAAGTCTGAACCCACAAGATTGGACTAAAAGAGCATGGCTTTTCTGGGGTACATAACAACTTCAAACAAGCATAGTTGGTATAATATTATTATTCCTGAAGAGAAATGCAGCCTGTGCGCAGTTTCATGATAATATGGAATGTGCCTTAAAATTTTCTTTTTCTGGTTCCTTTTGTGACTCCTGGAGTCACAATGTCCTCTATCCCAGCTCTAACACCTGCTCACTCTGTGATATTGGTCAAGTTGTTTGTACCTTGGTTTTCTCATCTCTGAAATAAGAGTTCAAAAAATATCTAGCTCTTAGTACTGTTTTGACATTAAATTGAATCCCTCCCCTTTGAAATTCCAATGCCATGGATACATTTAGTTTGTTTCCAACAGATTTGTGAGCAAGAGAATATGAAGAATGGGGTCTGAATTGTTGACCTCTTCTCAGCACCAATATCTTAAAAGTCATGAGAGGTGACTTGGCTCTCCTCCATCATGTGGTCAAATTTAGATGTTTTTCTGGTTTCAACCATTCTATGCCCACAGTATCAGCTCTAGCTTTTGGGTAAAAAATAAAAAAAGGCTGAGTTGTATGAAACAAAGACCTGTTAAACTGGAACCAGCTATCCAGTGCTATGTGGCTATGACAGAGATGATTGTAGCCAAAGAATAATCAGTCTACATTTCTCATCATGTTTCACATGGAAGCACTAAATTCTCTGACACCCCATGATATAATTATGATCTACCTGCTTCCTTCATTCCTAAAGTGACCATTATGGCATTATCTATTCCAGAAATATTGAGGACAGAAACTGTTCTTACTGAATGGTGTGTGTGTGGCCACTAATATAGTTCATGTATTTATACCAGTAGTGTTGACTATGTGGCAAACTTATAAATAATTTTACTAGAACTTTTTTGTTTGTTTGTTTGTTTGCATGGGCAGGCACCGGGAATCAAACCCAGGTCTCCAGCATGGCAGGTGAGTAATTTTACTAGAAGTTTTATATACATATCTTGTTAAGGAAAAATCAACATTAATTTAACATCACAATATTTCTGCCCATATAATAATTGTTAAATCACAGTATCTGTAGTCTAACAATTCATTAAATGAATACACTCGCTGAACAGAGTTGGAAGAAACCAGAAATTCCAGTTTGTTGTCAACAATGGAAACTAGGTACATTGATATTTGTTAGTTTCATTCAATGCCAACTAAGACATCTGGCCATATTGAAAAGAGAACGAGGGTTGGATTTATTTTTTGTCTAAATATGAACACAACTGAGTTGGGGGGGATGATAAAAAGAATGATAATATTTGCAGCATTATCTCCATAAATGGTTAACACATAAACAGTGTGGGCATTCATAAAAACACAACTTTGTATGCATTTGTATAGCCTACTTATGCTAAAATCATTTTCAACTGGTTAGATATCAATTTTTTTCAAATGTTAATATCACAGTTACACATATATTTTCAAAAGCACTCGTCGACTTATAAAAGATAAGGAACAGCTATCATTTAAAAAAATATCTTCCTTCAAACGGAGCGGATGGAAATTCGTTTCAAAAGTTGATTGGGAAGTGTATTTAAGTGAGAATACCCAAAACTTTTTGAAGAAGATTTGCCTTCAAGATATGTAAACACATAACTAAGTTGTAGTATTTAACACAGGGTAATGTGGGCTTAGAAATAGAGGATCAATGAAACAATAGGTAACTCAAAGAGTTCTAAGAAGGAAGTGATCCTTATGCCTGGAGACATTATGGAATGCTTCTTGAGGTTATGACATAAAAGTTAACATATTCATGGATAATGATTTTGTCCCTGCCTGGGTTCTGAATGTCTATTTTGTACAGATCATCCTATCCAAGATGTAATATGAATCGCATGTATTTTAGGCACAGATTTAGGTCAATGGGGAGAGACGTTGGAGCAAGCTGGGTTTCCAACATCCCTCAAATCGTGCTCTATCCGTGGTGTCCTACTCATCTGTGCCATGCCATTATCACCATCACCACTGTTACTATCAGTTTTCTTTAGAAGTTACAAAACCATACCCTATTTCCCAGTGCCTATTATTATCATCCATTTAAAAGTTATGGCATTATGAGTAAAATATTTTTGTGGGAGAGTAAGAGTACTATTTCACAGAGTTAGAGACACTAAAAGCAGAAGATCAAATGTTAACAGGCCAACATTGCAGCTCCTCCACAACATTACACCAGGATATTAGAGTGTTAAGTTATCTCATCTATGAGCAAGCTGGCAGTGTCCATATTTGGTGCATTAGAAGATGTTGAATGAATAAATGGGGGCATCTGTGGAAGCCGAAGAGAACTAACATCTTCCAAATAAATGTCTGGGCAAAATAAGCAATCAAAGAACAGGTCTGTTCGATTCCACTGTTGGTTCTAAAAATAGTTATACATGAAAACAGAGTCAAGTGTTTTACAAAGTACCTTGGCAATAAAAAGTGCTATTCTAGAGAGGTGTAAGTCCTAGGAATTCAGAGTTGGGTAAAGCAACTAAATGGCTAAATTATAAACACAGGCTGCTAGAAGGAGAAGCATCGGTAATAATGACATGCATGGTGGGAACCCCTGAACAGAGGACCATAAATCTGACTAATGTCAGCAAGACACAAAACAGCAGCTGAAACAAAAGATGTGAAATACTTGCTGAAAAAAAGGTCTGCAGGGAACTGCGAGGAACTTAGCAGGAACAGTGATGGACAATGCCAGCCAGTCATTCTACATGCCCAGAGCATTAAAATATGAAAGTTCTCAAATAAAGATGAAATACTATATGCTAAAATGCATTTTGTGTGTTTACTGGAAGGTGGTGGATGTTAATCCTTTTAAATCTCTGCTCAGTATTAATGCTTAGAGAACCCTTCACATGGTAACAAGGAGTCATTTTTCAAATGGCATGTAATGGAAGGATAATCCTAATATTTGTGTCTTGATTTTTAGTCCTCTTTCAGCTTATGTGAAATTGGGACTCATTTTGTAGGTTGACTATGAAACATTATAAATTATAAATATTAAAATTTGGCCAAAGCCTACATGAGTGAATTCCAAATACCTATCATGACATGTGGAGGAGGAACTATGATGAAGGCTCAGCCCCAATAATGATGTTATCATTTTATATAAATCTTTCTCAGTCCCTTTAGTTATCCAGAATCTTTTATTATAACATATATTTTTAAGCAGAATGAATCTGGATACCAAAGCATAGATTACTACTTGAGACATTGGCATCTGGTTTGCTTCCTTGGAGATCCTGTACATGTTATAAAATTGGACAACAGCCTCCTTCTCCCAAGTGCGGCACAACAGCACTTGAACTTAAAAGCCAGTTATGTTCTCTTGCCTCTGATCCCTCTTTCTTGTGTGAGTTCCCACATGTTCTTCTCACATGCGTACCTAATAAACTTTCTACCTGCTTACTCTATGCTGTGCTGAGCCTCATGGCATGGCCAAGGACCTAGGAAGCCAAATTTGGCAACATACTTTGGCAAGCCAGGCAGGAGACATTTCTCCTCTCTGACCATCTGGACTGGTAAGTCGTGGCTATTAACTGGGAAACTTGGCCATATGCTTTCACTTTTTTTCTTCTTATTTGGCTCATTGTTATCCTCTCCTACATCTTCATGCAACTTTGTGTCTCTAGGAATCTTGGGGCTCTGATCCAGTTTCCTCAGGATATAATCACAGTCTACTATGCAGAGTTTTCTTGCTCCCTCCTTGGAGGTGGCAGAAGCCCATCTCCATGCCTTGCAGATCCAAGGGTACTCAGAGTGGTGGGTGATACTGCCCTTAAGACCTGATTGGGGCTTCTCCTCATGTCAGAGCAGGAATCCAATGGAAACCAAATCAAGTACCCCACCCACCCCCACTCCAGCCCTTCTTTCTTTCTCTTTCTCTTCTTTGCTCTCCAAGACTTCCCCACTCTCTCTCTTCTTTTCTTCCCTCTGGGGACCCAGACCCATCTTCTTGCTGGATCTATTCCTCTTTACACCTCTTCAATAGAGGTTCTCTCCCCTGTCTCCATGAGAGCCTCCTTCTGTCCTCCATCTGGCTTTCAATGCCATCTGAGGCATTCCATCTTTTGTACAACAAAATTCTGGGCTAAGGATTCTTGTACCAAACAAGGTGTTCTCTTTAACATTCTAGGGAGTCACTTCTGCTTTAGGACCATAGACAATTGACTATTTTCCAGTGGGAATGTCTCCCCTCCAGGCCTTGATAATTTAGTCCCTATTGAGACTATTGTGGCCAAATGTAAAGCTTCTCTTTTAGAGTGTGCTCATTATTTAGCCCTCAGGAAACAGGAAACAGGACAAAAGTATTCCCAGGAGCTTTGTCCTAGACTTCTCTCAGGTGGAGTGGGCCCCTGCATCAGGGGTATAATTCTAGATGTCCCTAGAAGGAGGGACATCCCAGGGATACCTAGCAACCTTGTTTACTCTCCATGCTCCCAAGTGATTGGGCCAGAGGAGAGGGGGAAGATCCCTCAAGAGCATTGTCCTGGAATCCTCCCATGTAAGGCCGGGGAAACCCCCTAGAAGTATAGGTCCAGACATTTCTCAAGAAAGATGACTTTACTCCACAGGATCCCAAGGCACTGGGCTGGTGGAGAGGCAATGTGGGGTTTGAGTCCCCACCTCCTTCCAGGCAAGGACAGGGTTCAAGTTCCTAACCTGTGTTTAGAAACCTCAGATGCCCAATAATTATATTCTCCAGGTTCCCAAGAGGTTGAACTGACAGAGAGGAAAACACCCAGCTCTGGCATATGTTGGGATGACATGTGGTCACACTGGCACTACCGAGGCTCCTCTGTTCCTTTTTCTAGAGAAAATGGGAAGTGCCAACAGTCAATATAACCAAAAAAAAAAGAGGAAACATAGCCCTCCAATGGGATTCTCGATTGCAATACAATCTTCTAGTCTCTAGGGAAATTAGTCAGAAATTCCCTGTGCCCAGATGTTTAAAGCTCTCTATCAAGAGGACCTGAGAGGGACTTGTCACTTGTGTTATGCCCATGTCTCAATTTCTATTAGAGGAGAATTGTTTTTCTCTTCTATTTGAGGAAAAAATCTTCTTAATGATTCCCTTTATAAAGCTTGCTCACTAAAGGCATGAAAAAATGTACCGCCATGCCAGTTAAATGTAATAAGCTAATGGAGATCAATCAGGAGGAAGAAGAAAATCCAGCCCTATTCCAGTGGAGGATAGAGGAAGCATGAAAAGACACACTAATATCAGCCTGGACTTCTGGGAAGGTCAGATTTTGCTAGGCACCCACTTCATCTGCCAGTCTGTCCCTAGCATTCAGAGAAAGCTTTCTATGGGCCCAATAATTCTCATCAATGACCACCTAGACTGCCTTTAACAATCAGGACAAGACCAACGAGGAGAAAGGCAAGAGAGGTAAGCAGGAAGACCAGAAAACAGGCTTAGCTTATTGCAGTTGTTCTTAAAAATGCCTTGTCCCTTCAAAACCACCCAAATCATGGCTGCAAGCCTCAAGGCCTTGCTTCAACTATGAGTCAGAGGATCACTGGCAGAAGGTGCCAGAGACCTTGAGACAACCTGTGACCTTGGGACCTCCTGGGACCTTGCCCCAGGTGCCATCAACATGGACATTGGGCCCAGGAACTGCACCATCTCGTGAAGTGGGGTGAGACATCTCCAAGAGCCCTCCTCATCGCAAGTGAAGAAGACTGACTGAAGATGCCTGAGGCCACTTATGACTCTTCTGATTTTACATCTAACCATCAACCTAGAGGAGACTTAGGGTGACATTTGACATGGCAGGTAAGATTATTAATTCCTTAATTAACACTGGAGTCACTTACTCTGTCACTCTAGACCTACATGGGAGTTGATGGTAAAGCCAAAACTAGAATCTTCACTTCCCCTCTCTTTAGTAAGCTTGAAGACATTCTTATATTCCATCAATTTCTCATTGTCCCTGAATGCCCAACTACCTTCTAGGAAAGGATAGCCTTCATTCTCTGGGACCACCTTAAGACTAGTAAACCCAGCCAGGATTTACCCCTTTGCTTGGTCTGAGATTCCCAGAGGAGATCCTTAAGCAAATAAACCTGTCTGTATGTGATGAAGGCATCCCAGGGAGAGCCCACTGTGTAGCCCCTGTCTGCCTTCATGTTCTCAGTCCTCAATCTTAAAGATGCATTTTTTTTTTTTGTATCGCTCTTCACCCTGACTCTCAAATCCTATTTGCTTTTGAATGGCAGAGACTTAATGATAAGATTCCTGCCCAGCTCACTTAGACAGTGCTGTTCCAAGGTTTTCAAAATAGTCTCCATATCTTTTAGAATGCCTTAGCAGCAGACCTTATTCATTTCTAGCTGCCTCAAAGCACAGTCTTGCAATATTTTAATTTTGTAAACTAATATATTCCTAGATGAACATGAATATTGCTTGTAGTCATTACTGACTGCAAGCCTTGACTCGATATAGAAAGTCACAGATGTTTTAAGAAAGTGAATTTCGTTTGTTGTCATTGCTGACTACAAGCCCTAGATGGGTATAAAAAAGCTGGGGAAAGTCTGAGAAAGTGAATTTTGTTAAAATAATGTAAAATAATATTAGTCTGCTTTTAATGAAAGGTTATGAAAAGTTTTTCTTAACTATCTGTGTGCTCTATCTAAAAGATAAAGATTTTATATTGTATCAGAATAATATCCTTTTTAATATTTATATTGACCTTATCATCCTTAATTTCAGCAGACAAGTTTTCTCACTCTTAAAAGAGGACTATTGCAAAAAAAATTGCTCTTTAATCTTATAAAAGTGAGTTGCTAGAAAGGACAGTGAGCGGCCATGGCCTAGGTAAACAGAAGTGGAAAAGCTGACCCTCAAATTCATATGGAATTGCAAGTGTTCCAAGTAGCCAAAATGATTTTGTTAAAGAAAAACAGAGTTGGTGGACTCACTTTCTGATTTTAAAACTACAGTAATTAAACAGTGTGATCCTGGCAAAAAGACAGACATATAGACCAATGGAATGGAATTAGAAGTCCAGAGATAAATCCGTGCATCTGTGACCAATTAATTTTGACAAGGGTGCCAGGTCCATTCAAGGGGGGAAATAATAGTCTTTTCAATAAATGATGCTGCACAACTGGAAATCCACATTTAAAAAAAATGAAAGTGGGCCCCTACCTCTCAAGAAGCAAAAATTAACTCAGAATGGATCAATGATCTAAACATAAGAGCTAATACCATAAAACTCTTATAAGAAAACACAGAGAAATATCTTCAGGACCTTGTAGTAGACAGTGAACTTTTAGATTTCACAATAAAATTATGAACAACAAAAGAAAGAAAATAAAATGAACTACAACAAAATTAAAACTTTTGTGCTTCAAAGGACATGGGAAGGTTAAATTCATTTGTCAACTTTGCCCAGGTTATGGTGTCCAGTTGTTAGGCAAGCAAGCACTGGCCTGATTGTTACTATGAGGATGTTTCATGGATTAAATTATGAGTAAATTGATTGCATTTTATGACTGATTATATCTACAATCAACTAAAGAGAATGACTTTGGCAATGAGGGAGTCTCATCCAATTAGTTGAAGGCCTTAAAGGGAGAACTGATTATTTCAGCAGCCAAAAAAGAGAATTTCCATTTCTATAGCAGCCAGCCAGCTTCTCTTGGGGAATTTATCAAAACCTACCTTGGGGTTCCCAGCTTGATGCATACATATTTGATATACCAGGAGTGGTTTTGGAGATGCAAAATCTTAAGAATGAGGTTTCTGAGTTGGTTCTGGGATTTTTAGACTTGGTTATTTAATCTGATTAGATTGAAAGGCACGAATGACTCTATTTCCAATTATCAAGATGACACTGGTTATTCATGATGTGATTTGTCAATAGAGATAAGGAAAATATAAAATACTACCATTGGATACTGCTACTCAAATGCTTATAAGAGGCAAATCTCTGGATAACAGTGTTTTTGATATCTTAATAGAGTTATTTGGAGTTAAAAAGTATGTCGTTGGCTGGTCGTTCCTAAATATGCAGGATACAGTTGTTAAAGCAAAAGAGCTGAAGGCTTCAAATTTCCACCTTAAAATACTACATGAAGGTCATAAAAGTTTCTATGTATGACTTAAATGAAACTCTTATTTCATGTGCTACAGATATGAGATTTCTGAAAACCAGACCCAGTGTCTCATTGTGCAAGTGACTGGAATGATAGAATGTTAGTATACCCTTTTGAAGACTCAAGGTGCCAGGAGGTGGTGTATGCTCTAAATCAGCATCTACTCCTTGGTGCTGTTTCTCCCATAGCCAGGATTCATGCGTCAAGGAATCAAGGGATGGAATTGCAAGTGCCACCATTCTCTAGCACCCCTAGTGATGCACTAGAAAAAATGTTGCTTCCTTTCCCTGCAATCTATCTGCAATCAACCTGCCTCTGCTGATCCTCAGGTCTTCATTCCAAAAATAGGAGTGTTTACACCCAGAGACACAACAATGATTCCAATGAACCAAAAGTTACGGTTGCCATTTGGCCACTTTGGGATCTTCATGCCTCTGAATTAATAGGCAGAGAGGGAATTATTACACTGGCCAGGGTGATTGACAAGATTATTAAAAGGAAATAGGACTGTAGTGGCAGTCCTAGTAAAGGTAAAGAAGAGTTTGCCTGAAATATAGGAGATCACTTAGAGTGTCTTTTAGTATTACCATGCCTCATGATTAAAATCAATAGAAAACTGCAACAACACAATTCAGGCAGGAGTAGTACAATTCCTCACCCAGTTTGTTTCTTCCAGTTAGAAGCCTTTCACAATAAACTTCTCCTTACCACAGACTATGATCCTGTTTTCCCACTCAACCAGCCACCCTCAACAGCATAGCTAGAGACTTCTCTGCTCCCACAGGTAGGACCTGCAACCCACTGACAGCTGGGAGCAGCTACAGAAGATGGACCACTGACCCAATTCCCTTAAGATTAAGGGAGCTAGAAATCTCTGAGGTGGGAATGAATCAGGGTTATAATTAGGATGGTGGCTGGCTAATGAGCAAAGGGCAGATTCCAAAAAGCAGTCAGGCCTCAAAGAGAAAGATATCACTGAAAACAGGAATAAACAGCACCTGGGGGCTAAACCCAGCTGAGTGAGTCATCTAGGGGAAGGGTGGAGCCAAGGGACCTGGCCTGAGTGAATCATCTACTCTCAAGCATCCAACAGAAGAGGAAGAAAGGGGAAGGCAGTAAAACAGTTCATCAAAATGACAAAAGGAGTAGAAATCTATAAAAGCAGATTGTCCCACATTGCCTGGGCCTCTCACCTCTTACTCCTGTTTCTTTTGAGAGTGCCCACATGTTCTTCTCACATGTGTACCTAATAAATTGTCTACCTTCTTACTCTAAAAAAAAAAAAAAAAAAAAAGAACCAGCTATATTGACACTAATCTGCTAATCTGTAAATCTCATATGTATGGCCAGGCAAAAAAGGAATTCTCAGACGTCCTCCGTGTAGGGACATCAGTGTGTCTGAACCACCTGTACAGGTACCTGAGTTGACTGTCATGAGGAATGTTGAAGATTATGAATTGAATGCCTGTAGCTGTCAAGTTGAAGTAATAGTCTTTCACTTAATGTTGGGGGTGAGGAAAGTAATACAGCCCTGAAAGCCTGTTTTCCAGTTATCTAATAGAAGTGAGAGCAGTTTATCAAAAATAGTAGAGGCTGGATTGCAACACAAATTTGACAGGTTTCCATAGACCATGATATAAAATGCCATGGGATGATCAAACCAAATCACATCCAGGTGAATTTTCTGAGTTTCAAGGATATGGGTAACCTTATCTCATGCAAATGTTTTAAAACCATAGGGGTATATCTAAGATAGTAGCAGACTACTAACAATGATTATCCTGCATTATAGGATTTTTGCTCATTTCTCATTTTCCTAACAATGACAATGGATGGGGATACATCTAACATGCTTTGGAAGCACAGAAGAGGAAGCCACTAATTTTGCATTTAGGGTAAGTGGTAGTGGAAAGTGGTAGAAAGAAAGGATATTTAAACTTGATGAATGGATAGGAATTCCTCAGGGTAGAGTGTAATGGTTTCTCTAAGTAAATTATTGATATAATAGCTTTAAATTCTTAATTGCTATTTTCTTACCATCTCAGTCAACTGTCCACAAAATTAAATCCCTGATATGCACATGAGAGATAGTTTCTGCAGTCATTCCTAGATGAGTTTCTAGGCAGAGTCATTAGATTCACAATCAAAATGCCACAGTGTAACAGTGCTGATTTACTTTAGTGTCCTTCACCTAATCTCACTGTTAAACTTGGACATTTGTATTCATTCCATTTCTTATACTATTTCGTTTCCTTGAATATGCTAGTATCAAAGGTCTCACACTCTATTATAATTATTATTTGTCTCACTCACTAGTTTTTTTGAGGTACTTGAAGAAAGAGTCTATATCGTTTTAATATACTTTTATTTATTTTACCAAGTATGGTCTCTGGCATCATGTAGATGTTAAATTTTCTTGGACAGAACTGAATTACTAACTGCTTTTGATGCTTCTGGGCAGATCGTTCAGGACTGATTCATTTGATCAGTAATTATGATCAGAACAATTTGTCATTTATGTATATACGCACAATTAAAATTTTTTCTAGAGCTTTTTTTCTTTTACTTTTGTGAGCATTACTTTTACTTAAATCAACTTACCTCCATAGTCAACTGAACGGATTCTAAATTAAGCTTGGGACTGAAGAAGTGTAAAAGAGATGACTGATAGAAGCCATTATATAATTATGTCAAAGTAATCTTTTATAAACTGGTTTTGAAATGACACATCAGTACTTTACAATTAAAATGAAGTTCAAATTGGAATTCCTGAAAATATAACTGACAGGGGCTTTCTCTCTTTGAAAGAAAAGTGATCAGCAATGTTCTGGCAAATGAATTACATACATGACACTGAGTTGATAAATGTCTCAGTTTAAATCTCCTTTTAAAATACCATAATTCTTCTTCTACAATACCTACCCAACTCTATCCAGATAATATATGCGACCATTAAAAACCTCCAAAGATCTTTCACCTTCATCTTTAACATGTAGGAGAAGTGCTTAGAGGAATTGTTTTTAGGTACATCATGTAAGTGTAAGTGTCTTTAATCCTCTCTGGCTTACATTTTAACTACTGTCTCTGAATAAATACATTATTGCACAGTTCTCCAACGCTCTTGCTCCTGTTATTTCTAGTACTCAGCCTTCTTTGCTGACTCTTCTTTTCTCATCTTGCCCCTTGATTGTAAATAATTTATTGGATTCAATGCTCAATTCTGTTATCTTGCCCTCCTTTATCTCTTTAACATCCAATGCTTAAAACATCATCTCCACACTGAAGACTCCTAATTTAAAGTCACTACCCCTACCTATTTCCTGATCTCTATATCTTCATTTTCAGTTTCCTGCCAGGAATACCAATTGGAATGCTCTGCAACCTCTGCAATCTTAGCATATCTAAAAATGGAACTTGGTATTTTCTCCCTTGTAAATTCCTAATCAGATTCAGTACCAGTGGTTCTCAGTACATGTTTTGGAGACAGAAATTGGGATTGTTAGGGGAGTGAGATTGAATCACAATCAGGTATAGAAATTTCCAAAACAACCTCTTGCCACATAACCTGTACCAGAATTCTTGGAGCAGGGAACATAGAGTGATAACAGCTTGTGGATGATTCTGCTCAATCTTCAACCCCCTACTACTTCCAATTTATAATCAGTGTTAGACTGAAGGATATTCAAAATCTTTCTTCCTTTTTACTTCTTTGCAGCTACCACAATATGTGATGAAATGCGCCTGAGACAAAGCCGAGGAGTTTCTTATTTATAACAGACGGAGAGAAAAGAGAGAGAAGGGGCTGGAAAATTCTATGGAATGGCTCTAATTCTGTAACATCTCCAACAGGTATTTCATGTTAATTTCTCCCATTCTCTCTACAACAATATTACTTAAGTATTACTTAGACATCAACAAGGACCTAATAGATGACTTATCTGCTATTAGTCTTTCTCTAATTCTATCTGTGCTACATACTGCTGTTGGAAATATTTATATTTATTTTATATATATTTTATGTTACATATGTGTAATTGAAACACAATTAAAATACAATCAAATTGGGCGGCTGCCGTGGCTCAGCAGGCAGAGCTCCGACCTGCTGTGCTGGAGGTCTGGAGTTCGATCCCTGGTGCCTCCTGCCCATATGCAAATTAAAAAATAATAATACAATCAAATTTACTAATATTTAGTGTACAATTTGGTGAATTGTGTAAACTGTATGCAATCATGTAAATAACATGACTATTGTGAAATGAACATTTCTATCACCTGTAAATGTTTCTTCTTGCCTTTTGAAGTATCCCAAGTCCTCGGCCCTGGATATGACACATCTGATTTTTTTCACCTTAGTTTTTTTTCCTAGAAATTCACATAAATTGCATCAATCATTGTGTAATGTTTGCTTTCTTTTATTTAGCATAATGCTCTTGAGATTCATCCATGTTATTAAATGTATCATTAGTTCACTCCTATTTATTGCGGTGCAATTACTCCAAAATATGGTTATACCACAATGTGTTATCGATTCATTATTTCTTGGGCATTTGAGTGGTTCTCAATTTCAGCTAATGTGAATATAAGTCTTTATTTAATTACCTTTTCATCTCGCTTGGTTAAATGCATAGGAACTAAATTACTGAATTCCAAAAGTAGCTGTATCAGTTTGCATTCCTATAAGCAATGAACAAAGCATTCTGGTTGTATCCCTTATTGTACTGCTTTTGCAACTTTGTAAAAAAATCAATTGGCTATTTCTGGGTTCTCATTCTGTTCCATTGATATATATATCTATCCATATGCCAATACTATACAGTATTGATAAATTGTAGCTTTATTATGAATCTTAAAATCAGGAAGAGTGAATCCTCCCATATTCTTCTTCTTTCCCCAAACTATTTTAACTCATCTAGTTCCATTGTCTTTCCATGTTAAATTTAGAATAATTTTGTCTATAGCTACAAAAATCTTGCTTGGATTTTGAAAGGAATTTCATTCAGCTTATATATCAGATTGGGAAGAATTGACATCTTTATTTTGAATCTTCCAGTCTACAAATATGGTATATCACTCTGTCTATTAGATACCTATTGATTTCTTCATCAACGCTTTGTATTTTTCAGCATACAAGTCCTATACGTATTTTGTTAGAATTGCATCTAAGTATTTCATCTCTTTTTGGAGTGACTGTAAATGGTATAGTACTTTAATTTCAGCTTCCACATGTCATTACTAGTATACAAAAATAAAATTTATTTTTGTATGTTGATCTTGTATCCTGCAACTCTGCTGAATTTACTTACTAGTTTTAGGGATTTTTTGGTTGATTTTCGGTGTTGTTTATCTGGACAATGATTTCATCTACATATAAGAACAATTTTATTTCTTCCTCACTGTGGTAGTTTGAAATATATGTACCGCATACATACATGTTCTTAAATTTAATACATTCCTGAGGTTGTGAACCCACTGTAAGCAGGGTCTTTTGTTGACACTACTTCAGTTGTGGTGTGTCCTCCCCTCAATCAGGATGGGTCTTCAGCCACATACTGGAGTTGTTTAGAAGAGAATGAAATTCAGAAAATGAGAAAGAAAGCCACAGAAGCAAGGAGCCGAAGGCAACAAAGCCTGGAACAGAAGGGAGAGATCAGCAGGTGCTGCCATGTTCCTTGCTATGTGATAGAGGAGCCAAGGATTGCTGGCAGCCAGTCTTCAGGAAGAAAACATCACCTTGATAGTGCTTTGATTTGGACGTTTTCCTGGACCCTAATTGTGAGTGATTAAAGTCTCACTGTTTATATTGGGCCATTTGAAGGTATTTGCTCTGAGCAATCACAGAAATTAAAACACTTGCCAATTGTTATGCCTATTGTTTCTTTTTATTGCCTTTGGTCCTTGACAGATTTTCTATGCTACTATGCTAAATAGTAGTGATGGGAGTAAATATCCTTGTCTCAATCGCAATCTTAGAGGGAAAGCATGCACTTTTTCATGATTAAGTACGATGGCAGCTGTAGGTTTTTTGTAGATGTCCCTTAACAAGTTGAAGTTTTCCTCTATTTATTGTGAATAGGTGTTGAATATTGTCAAATACTTTTTTTTGCATCAATTGATATGGCCCTGTGAGTTTTTTTCTTTTGCCTTGTCTCAGTTTGCCAGAGCTACTGTGACAAAAACTACACTATGAGTTGACTTAAAAAACAAGAATTTATTATCTCACAGTTTTGAAGGCTGGAAGTCCAACATCAAGGTCTCAACAGATCATGCTTTCTCCCATAAATCTGCTCTTTCTAGTGCTGTCTTTGCCACAATCCTTGGGGTTCCTTGGCTTGCATCTCTGCTTCTATCACATGGTCCCCTCATCTAGCCTTCTCTGACTTATGGCTTCTACATTTTCTGGCTTTTATGCCTGTGTCTGAATTTCCTGTCTTTATAAGGCTTTTAGTAATATAGATCAAGACCTGCCCTGATTCAAGTTGGCCATATTTTAATAACATCATCTTCTGAAGGTTCTGTTTACAAATGGACTCACAGTAACAGGAACACAGATTAAGATTAAGAAGTCTTTTATAGGGTGTATGATTCAATCACCAAAAAACCCTGCTGATTTGGTGAATTACAATGGCTGATTTTTGACTGCTGAACTAGCATTTAATTCCTATAATAAATGCTATTGATCATGCTCTGTGTGTATTCACACACATTGTTGTATTCACTTTGATATTATTTTGTCGAGGACTCTGTCATGAGGGATTGTCATTCATGAGGGATATTGGTCTGTAGTTTTCTTTTTTTTTAATCTATATCTCTGGTTTTGTAATCAGGACAATACTGGCATAAAAGGATTGGAAGTGTTCCCTTCTCTTCTATTTTCTGAAAGATATTGTGTATAATTGGTGTTATTTCATCTTTAAATGTTTGCTAGAATTCTTCAGTGAAACCATTTGGACTTGGAGACTTCTATTTTAGGAATATTTAAATTAAAAATACAATTTCTGTGAAAGTTATAGGGCTTCCCGATGAGTTAATTCATTTTGAGGGTGTTGTGATAGTTTATGCTTTTTGTGGAATTTATCCATTTCATCTAAGTTTCAAGTTTATATGGGTAGATTTGTTTTGGGGGTTTCCTTAATATCCTTCTGATGTTAGCAGGGGTCTGTTACAATTGCTCCTGTTTTTTTCCTGAAATTGGAATTTGTGTTTTCTTTGTCAGTCATACTAAGTTTGTCAATTTTATTGGGTTTTTTTTTTTTTTTTTTTTTTTTTTTTTTTTTTTTTTTTTTTTTTTTTTTTTTTTTTTTTTTTTTTTTTTTTTTTTTTTTTTTTTTTTTTTTTTTTTTTTTTTTTTTTTTTTTTTTTTTTTTTTTTTTTTTTAGCATGGGCAGGTACTGGGAATCAAAGCCAGGTCTCCAGCATGGCAGGCAAGAAATCTGCTACTGAGCCACCATTGCACTGCCGTTTATCAATCTTTTGAAAGAACTAGCATTTTGCTTCATTGATTTTCTCTGTTATTTTCAATTACATTGATTTCTGACCTTATCTTTTCTTTTACTTTCTTCTTTCTGTTTGGTTTGAATTTATCTTTCTCTTTGCTCTTCTTTTTTTGAGGTGAGAGTCTGGATTATTGATTTTAGACTTTCATTCTTATACGATGCAAGAATTTAGTGCTATAAATTTACCTCTCAGCACTACTTTAACTACATCCCCCAAATTTTGCTATATTTTCATTTTCATTCAGTTCAATGTATTTTTTATTTCCCTTGAGGTTTGCTCTTTGAACCATGGATTATTTAGAATGTGATTCTTAGTTTCCAATTCTTTGGAAATTTTCCTGCTATTTTCTATTATTGATTTTTAGTTTGATTTTACCATGGTCAGTAAATGCACTCTGCATTATTTCAATTCTTTTATATTAGTTTAGCTTTGTTTTGTGGCCTAGGATATAGTCTGTTTTGGTATGTATTCCATGAGGACTTGAGACAAATATGATTTAACAAACCAAAGAAACTGAAGTTTAAGCCAGCAGCATGAGAATCTCTGAAGCAGGCTAGTCACCATGCAGAAGGTCAACAAAGCTCAAGAATGGGAAACACCAATTAGTGTGAAATGAGGTGGGGAAGAGATGTGTCAGCAAAAAGGATGGTTGTTCAAAAGTTTGTATAAATAGCCACTCAAACCTTAGATATTCTCCCATGTTCTTCACAGCCAGGAAACTATCCCCTAATATCTTAAGGGAGGATTAGAGTTTACTTTTTGGAGAGGTTGAAATGAGGGTCACCATATATAGCTGAAAGTATGGATATCATAATAAATATAGGGGAGTGTTTCAGTTTGCTATTGCTGCTGAAATGCAACATACCAGAATAGATTGGTAAAAACAAAGCAGACTAGTTAAGTTACAAGTTTACAATTTTAAGGCCATAAAAATGTCCAAATTAAGGTATTTTCACTCAAGAAAGGCCAATCACATCTGAGATTTCTCTGTCATCTTGGAAGGCACTTTGCTGTCATTTCCTGGTCCTTTACTCCTGGGTTGTGTTGCTTTCAGCTTCTGATTCCCATGGCTTTCTACACTGGCTCTCCAAGCACCTCCAAAAGTCCGTTTCTGGGCATCTGCTCTCTGTGTTGGCTCTTTTAAGGACTCTAGTAAACTAAGACCCACTTTGAATGGGATGGGCCACCCTTCCATGGAAATAATGAAATCAAAATATCCTACCTACAATAAACCTGAATCAACAAGATTGGGTTAAAAGATCATGGCTTTTCTGGGGTACATAACAGCTTCAAACCAATACGTTCCACCCTCTAGACCCCCAAAAGACATGTTCTTTCCAAATGCAAAATATATTCATTCCATCACAATATCACAAAAGCCTTAAACCATTTCAGTAACAATAGAAATACAATACAAAGTCAATGGCAGTGCAAAGTCTCATCAAAGACAGTTACAGGCATGGTCTGTCCTAAAGCAAAATTCTCCTCTGGCTGTGGACCCATGAAACTCAAAACAGGTTATCTGCTGCCAATATACAAAGAAGGGACAATCATAGGGTAAACATTTTCATTATTATAGGGTGAAATTAAAAGTAAAACAGAGGTCACCAGACTCAAACAGTTCCAAAAATCAGCAGGTAAATCTCCATTAGATTTTTAAGGTCTGAAAATAATTTATCCACAGGGCTTGAGAGAGTAGCAGTCCCATGCTTTTCAAGTGTTTATGTGGCAGCCTCTCTGTTTCCAAACACCGAGGTGAGGGTTGCAATATTGGGGAGCACTGGGGAGACCACCTTGTTCTTGGCCCAACCTCTTCAAGCATCTGGGCAGTGCCCAGACTCTCTGTCATCTTCAGGGCACACACTCAACCCCCTAATGCCAGGGAATGTGCTCCACCCTTTCTGAGGCCTGAGGTGGTAAAATTCTCTGAACACTGAGTAGGAAGGTCCTCTCTTCCTTTGGGGCAAACTCATCCTCTCTACATGCATGTGTACACCCACTCTGTTCCAAAATTTCATGGCTCCGGACCTTAGCTTCCATGGCTCTGTCTTTGAAGTCATTTTTCCTTCAATCTGTCCCTTTTCTGTCCCTTTTAGTTCAGACTGGCAGTCATTCCTTTTATACATAGATCTCACAAAAAAAGTTGTTGTTTTTCCATGCAGCATACAGGGATCACAACCCTCAGTCAATAAGTCTTTCCACAAGTCATTTCTGGATAACTCCATCTCCTGGTTTGTCTTGTAATGGGTGACTGGTTGTATGTTTGGTTAAATCCTCATATGGGGAAATATTCTCTGCAGCCTCATTTTGCAAAGCTCAAATTTTTCCCAGCTACCAGTTCCTAGTTTCTTTGTACTGAAGAGTTCAGTTCTCAACTTATCCCTTTCCTGTGGCATTTTACTCTAAGCTGTAAGGAAAAGCCAGGCTACATTTTCCACATTTAGTTTGTCAATTTCCCCAGACAGCTATGAAAGTTAATTTCCTTCAAGCTCTACCATCCATCCAAAATCTGTACTCAATTTGCAATTGCTACATTATTTGCTACTTTAAAACAAGGGTTGCCTTCCTTCCAGTTTGCAATAACACATACATTGTTTCCCTCTAAGTCCTCATTGGAAGCACCTTTAGTATCCATAATTCTACCAACAGTCTCTTCAAGGCAATTCAGGACTTTCATAGTCACCTTTTCATAATTCTTCTAGAATCTTCCCTTTATCCACCTAAAAAATATTCCAACATGTTTGGTATTTGCAAATAATAGCACCCCACTTCTCTGGTACCAGAATCTATTTCAGTTTGCAAATGCTGCTGGAACACAATATACCAGATTGGCTTGGCTTTTATAATGAGCTTTGTTAAGTTGCAAGTTAACAATTCTAAGGCCATAAAGATGTCCAAATTAAGGCATCAACAAGAGGATACCTTCATTCAAAAATGGCCAATCACATCTGGAGTTTCTCTGTTATATGGAAAGGCATGTGCCTAGCATTTCCTTGTCCTTTCCTCCCAGGTTGTGTTGCTTTCAGCTTCTGATTCCAGTGGCTTCTGTGTTGACTTTCCAAGAATCTCCAAATGTCCATGCCTAGGCATCTGTTCACTGTGTATGTGCTTTTAAGGACAACAGTAAACCAATTGACCCATATGGAATGGGTGGAATCACTTTTCATAGAAATAATCTAATCAAAAGAGTCCACCCACAATGAGCCTACAACCACAAGATTAGATTAAAAAAGCATGGCTTTGGCATAGCTTCAGTCCAGCACAGGGAATATCTTATTTTGCTGGAGATGCTAGAACAAACTCGTTGGCTTAAATAATAGGAATTTATTGCCCAACAGTTTTGGAGGCTAAAAGTCCAAAATCAACATATTGGCAGACTATGCCTTCTGCAAAATGTATTGCATTCCAGTATTGGCTTTCTAGTAATCCCTAACTCAGTCTCAACTTCCATCATATAACCATCTTTCTCCTTCTGTCTCTTCCTTATTCTTTCCACAGTATCCAAATTTCCTTAACTTTTAAGTGCTCCACCCTTATTGGATTAAGGCTCATCCTGATTCCAGTTTGATCTTATCTTAATAGTCTATTCATGGTTCCTATTTACAAATGAGTTTACATCTATAGGACCTGGGGTTAGGAGTTGGACATGTCTTTGTGGGGCATATGATTCAATTCACAAACAATGGGCAAAGTAAAAATCTGTATGTAAACAGCAGATCTCCTTGCCTGATAATTTCAAGAATACTGATAGCCAGTTTCATATTCCCCAGATAAGATAGTGCAGTATTCCTCTATGAAAAACTGACCAGCCAATAAATGGTACCTGCAGATACTAACAGTCTTCAATATTGGTCCTTCAATGAATAGCCCAGAAAAATTACACCATAGTGAAGTCCAGATGTGAACAAACCTGTCTTTATACACTGAGTATCCTATCAGTTTTTCAGCTCCTCTTAAAGATGGTCAGCCAAAGATAAGCAAACACGAGAAGAACTCCTCTAACATGAAGAGCAGAAACCAACAAACAGAAATAATGAAAGGAACAGAGAAAAGTTTTTGTAAAACATATAATTTCTATCCTTAGAAAAGTGAGAAAAACTGCAGTATGTAAGAATAGGAGGTATTAAGAACAATTTCGAGAACAAAACAAACTTTTGGAAAGTAAAAATTAAAGAGGCAGAAACAAAAAACATTAAATGACACAGGTGAAATATAAATTTGAATGAAAAGGATCCTAGAAAAAAGAAAGAGGCTAAAGGAAAGAACAGATAAATCAGATTTTCATTATAAGCCTATATCACTCTTTCATTTTGTATACTGCACAAGGAGTTTTATAAATAAAAAATAAAAGAATTGGACTGGATAGTGGTGATTAATATGACTAGATTTTAGCATCTTAGGAAATTAGACTATTTCCTAGCAGAGAAAAGGAATGTAGCAAACAAGATATTGCTGATTTAGGACAATTACCTTAGCCCACCTGCTGAGACAGGATTCTTTCGACATTGTTCTAGTGAGGCTGGTTTTCAAGTGGACGTTGAAACCCCTGGCTGGAGTGACATGATATAAGAAACTAGAGAATGATGCAGAGAATGATGCCACAGGAAATGCACAAGAAGATTTCAAATTGTGGTTAGAAAATGCCAATGCAATATAAGAAGATTAACACACCTCCAAGATGTGCTACATAACCATAATTATAGAAGGTTTACCCAGGATCCAGAGTTAGAAATTTTACATGCTCTCAAATTTGCCAGTGCCTGCATTTTATAGCAAAAGGGTTGTATAAGTAACATGGGGAAAAGGTTATGCAAAGATGTCCATGGATATATTGAGACTTAAAAAGTTTTTTTTAGTGAGCCATGAAACAGGGTGCTATGGAGCACAACTTAAGAAATTAGACCAGGTGTTTTGTCTGACTTCCGGGTCAAGATGGCTACTTAACAACATGCGCGTTTTAGTTCGTCCTCCAGAACAACTACTAAATAACCACAAACAGTACAGAACAGCTCCTGGGGCCAAGTCAGTGACCAGACACACAGCATACCCCAGTCTGGACCAGCTGGACCGGCTGCGAGCACCCCCCAGAACCGTGAGTTCCCAAAGCTGCCGCGGCCAGTGCCCCTCCCCCACAGGCCGCTTCCCAGAGGGGAAAGGAAAAGACTTTACCAGCAGCAGGGACTGGGCACAATCAAACGCCAATTGTGGAACTCATTAACAAATTCTGACTACTAAAAATAGGCCCCCAGCTTAGGTGAACCTGATCAAAGTGGAGGTTGCTCATTTTTGCCCCAGCGCCACAGGGGCAGGACTGACAGAAAAAGGGGGAAAAAAAAGAAGGAAACAGAGGTCTTTGTGGCAGTGTATCTACAAAGGCTTGACTGCCTCTGGATACAGCGGCAGGACTTTTCAGGCTGCAACTGCCCCAGGTATAGGCAGAAGTGAGCTCTTTTGGGGGCTTATCTGGAGCCTGTGCCTTCCCCAGGGGAACTCAGGTGGAATCCCTCCCTCAAGGAATTCAGACACCAGGGCTTGGTAATTCGAAGCCATTAAAACCAGCCTACAACCTCTCCTCTGTCTCCACCATGCTCCCAGCAGGGAGAGTCTGCCGAAGCTAAAGGTACTGCATCATCTTATGCTGGTGGGAGCTGCAGTCAGACAAGCGCCACACACAGGGAAGGATAAGAAAAACAGAGTTCAGAGACTTCACAGGAAAGTCTTTCAACCTGCTGGTCTCACCCTCAGGGAAAACCGACGCAGGTGACACTTTCCTCCTGATAGGAGGCCAGTTTGGTCTGGGAAAATCTGGCTGGGGTCTATAATATCTAAGTAGACCCTCCTAAGTGTGTGTGTGTGGGGAAAGGCACCACACAAGCAGGGAAAGAAACAAGAAAAAAAGAATGGAAAAATTCTCCTCTGTTAAACAAAACTTAAGCTAAAGGTCCAGATAAAGCTGAACGGAATGTCAAAGAACAGATAGACAACAAATTCATCCAGCAAGAAAACCCTAGATAAAAGAAATGAAAGCAATCTCCAGAATAAACTAAATAAGGTAATTAAATGCCTAGATGCCAGCAAAAAATAACAAATCACACTAGGAAAATTGAAGATATGGCCCAGTCAAAGGAACAAACCAATAATTCAAATGACATACAGAAGCTGAAACAATTAATTCAGAATATATGAACAGACATGGAAAACCTCATCAAAAACCAAATCAATGAATTGAGGGAAGATATAAA
>PVIY010036921.1:0-25075 GCA_004026745.1 Myrmecophaga tridactyla
CACTCAAATGGGTGGAGACATGTCATCCCCTAATCCAGTTTAACAACCATTCTTAACTAAATCACATCAACCAGGGAGATGATCTCATTAGTTTCAAACATACAGCATTAAGTAGAGATTATTCTACCTTTATGAAATGGGATTTATATTAAAACATGACTTTTCTTAGGGGGCATACTTCCTTTCAAACCAGCACATACTTATTCACTTGGGTTCACTGATAAGCATATCATGTATTTGTTCTTTAGGCTCACTGATGTGTATGTTACACATGCACTTGTTTGCTCAGGCACACTGATGAGCATGTTACACATGTGTTTGCTCAATGGGGCTCACTGATGAGTGTGCTGCACACATACTTGTTCACTTGGGCTAGGCCTGTGCTTCTTACTCTTTCTCTGTAGCCAGGGGTTAGGTCTCATTTGTTCCCTGCCCTGTCCTCAGCATATAGAACAGTTCCCAGGGCATTGCAGGGACAATATATTTGTTTGATAAGTGACTAGTTTATTGTCAGGTAGGGGTAGATCGCATCAAACACTGGAGAGAATCTTGGCGAGGCTTGGTGATGTGAGGTCAGCTGTTCACAGCCTATCTGGGCTTCCAGAGGTCACAAAAGGGGAAGTGCCAATTTGAACAAGGTGAGAAAGTCCTGAGGAAATAAGTGAACACAAATTAAACTCCAACCTACCATTCCAGCAGAGGCAAAGGGTGCTTTCACTGTGGACAGGGGCGGAGGCTCACAATGCACCATTTGTCATACTATTGCCCCTGACTGCACAATTTGAGTCAAGGTGGTGAACCACTTTGGCTTTCAGATTCTTCACTGGGACCTTAGGTTTCGGTATTGCACTTCTTGCTTGAATGGTGGCGAGGATTAGAGATGATTCCCATGGAATCCTTGACACACAGTCATTGATCAACCAATGCAGTAGATTCTGTGACTATTACCCATCTTGCATGAGAAAGTGTGAAACTGACTTATGGATAAAAACGTTAATTTTTAGTAACCAAAGAGATAACATATGCAACACACTTTGATGCAATATATTTCCCAAAAATATTCAGGAAAGAGAAAATTGAATGACCTGGAGAGAAGGTGGGGTCAGGAGCTGAAACTGGCTCCCTATCTAGTGAGTAAACATAGATGGGAGACATAGAAAGTTGCTTCCACAAAAGGCAGCTTGTTCTGGAAACAATGGAAGGCCTACCCCAAGCTTATACTCTTCCTCACATCTTCCTGGCCCATGTTTGTCCAATCCCCACACTCCCAGTTCACCTTATACCATTACAAACATCTTGGCCTCACCCTGCCTTCCAAGTCCTCCATCACCTTAGCTTCATTTTCATAATGTCACACACACTCACCCCACTGTCTGCATTGTTCAGGGGAGTGACCCCAGCTGTTGTGCACTATTTTCTGTGCCTGAGACTCCTGCTAAAATGAGGAGGGGAGCCTCTGGGGAAACAGGTTGTCTACCATTGAAGAATGCCCTCACACAGCCTCTGCTCTGGAGCTTAGCTCCCTGACTCCTGGGCAATTGGCAGGACTTTTCAAGCCAGGCTTTGCTGCTGTGATCCTGAAGGGAAGGCCAGCTGTGGGCTTTGTCCTCATGCTTAGGCCACTCATCTCTGCACAGCTGCTCTGGGTGTTTCCCTACAAGTGGTGAGTCAGACATAAATTGCCTAAGTGATGTGGAACCTAATGCAGTGGACATGCTTGACAATCCTCCCCGGGGCCTGGAAGACTCAGATTTTGTCTGCTTACTAAAGCTGTATCATCAGCTTCCCAGGTGGCCACAGGAAACAGAGAGTTCTGTTCAAATGTTCTCATTCTGAGTTCAGCTTGGGTCACAGAAAAGGGACAGTGCAGGCAGTCAGTCAGGGGGAGCTCACCCTGCAGACGGGGTGTGTGTGTGAGTATTCAGGAAAGTATGTGTGAGTGAAAGTGTGAAAATGTGAGAGCTTGTGAGTATGCGCAAGTGTGACAGTGAGTATACATGTAAGAGTGTGTAATATTTGTCTGTGTGACTGAATATGAAGTTGTATAAACATGAGTGTGTTGGAAAATGAGAGTGTGTGCATATTCTGTGTCAGTGAGGTTACAGTGTGCATTAGTGTGAGTGGGTATGTGCAAATGTGTGAGAACATGCATGAATGAATGTGCATTAAAGTGAGTGTGCATGTGATCCTGAGTGTGTTTCTATGAGTGAAAGTGTGTGAGCATAACAGTAATTGTATAAGTGACTGCGAGTGTGTGTATGTGAGAGTGGAGCATGTCAGTATGAATGACAGGGAGTGTGTGCCAATGTGTGTGTGCAAGTTTCTGAGTGTGAGTGTAGGTGTGCTTTTGTGAGTGTGTTTGAATGTGTATGGCTTGTGCAAAAGTGTGTGAGTGTATGTATGCAAACATATGAATGTGTGCAGGTGTGCATGAGTAAGCTGCATGAGTGTGAGTACATAGGTCTTAGTGTATGTAAGTGTGAGTGAGGATGGATATCTTTCAGTAAGTGTGAGTACATGTAAGTCTGCATTTGTGTGTGTGTGTCTGCTAATATGTGTGTGTTTGACTGTTCTCCTTAGCAGAGAGCAAGACGTGGATTCTCTGGATTCACAGACCCAGGGGAGGAACTTGCCTCATAGATGCTGTCTCTATTAGCCTCCATCTTGAGCATTTCTCCACCTCCTTGCTGCCAGGAGTCCAGCCTGGGCTAGGACTCTAAGGCCATGTTCATTTGAAGGGTCTTGTAGCAGCATGGCTGCTCAGTGTGCACACCTTGACTCATGGTCACCCTGTGTCTCTTCACCAGAGCCCTCCAGGACAGGTGCATTACTACCCAACACTCCTTAATACCAGCTACTCAAAAATGGGAGAAAAGTCATACTTGTGGATGTGCAGGCAAAAAGAAAAGCCTCCCCACTGCTCCATCCCTAACCAGTAGGATGGGAAACTTCATAGCTCAGAGTATCCAGCCCTTCGAATGGGGGTCAGGGTGGTCATGGCTTCCCTGGGCAGGCTGTGCTTTATCATTCCAGAGAGTGGGGTTTCAGTGGGCCACCCTGACATGGGGGCACAAGGAGAACCTCAGCCCTGAGACCATGGCTCACATTTTAAAAGTGTCTCTTATCAGGCAGGACAAAGAAATAGAAGGCATCCAAATTGGAAAGGAAAAAAAAGTGTCTCTTGCACTCCCTCTTCCTACCCAACCAAGTAAAACCAGACACAGCATTTAGTTGTTTATTTGTTATTCCTTTCTGCAGCTATTAAATCAGAAAGAAGGAGGGAATGGCTCAGGAGACCTCAGACTTCTGCTCTGGGCAAAATAGACTCCATACATGCAGGAAATCAGGAATGTTTATGTTTAGGAAATTTGGTCTAATATTCACATGAATGAAAACATAAAGGAAAAACTGAACAGAACAAAGCATGGTAATGTAGTTAGAGTACCCAGAGAAAAGGATTTCTGTTTGAAAGGACTGACTTAGATATTTTTTGAAACACAATATATGATTAGTTTTGGAAATCATATATAGATCATCGAAGACATTCTATTTTTGAGGGAATAATTTGGACCCATATCATGTGGTTCACCCCTACGTACCACTTGGAGTTGCTGGGTTTATATCAGTTTCTTAAATGCTTTTGCTTTGCTATTTCAGCATTACATTATTCAGAATGCAATTCCTGAATGCCCTCATGAACTTCAATAAGGACTATGTATTTTATTTTATATTTTTCTTGAAGCATCTACTAAGGATTTATTATTACATGGATAGTAAAACATTTTCATATACACAACATTTTTTCATCCCAGTTGAGTTCATTACAAATGACTCACAAGAAAGAAGAATTTCCTCCAACAATCCATTACAAACAATGGTGCATTGTTCTTTCCCTTACTTGAAGCAAGAATTTGCTGCCCTTCCCCACCTTCCTCTACCTTCCCTCATATATCACCCATTACTCAAAAGAGTTGCAGTGTAGCTGGTAGCCCCTGTTTTCCCAAGCCATTTCTTCTCATAGCAGGCAGGCCCTTGTTTACTCAGGCCATTTCCCCTTTGAGAAGTCTCTCTCCCCCCAAGAATGGTAGAGACTGCACATAGACAAGATGAGAGAAGTCCCTGTAAAACCTCTCCCCTGAGACTGCTCATTGGCTTCTGTAAACTCAACTTTGCAACCTTTTGTGCTAGTTTGAAAGGAAGTATGCCCCTAGAAAAGCCATGTTTTAATCAAAATCACATTTCATAAAGGTAGAATAATCCCTATTCAATATTGTATGTTTGAAACTGTAATCAGATCATCTCCCTGGATGATGTGATTTAGTCAAGAGTGGTTGTTAAACTGGATTACATGATGATGTAGCGTGAAAACCAGGATTGAGGCTGCAGGCCTCCAGGAACATTCCATGAAATTAGAGCAGGTTGAGACTAGGGGTCCGCAGTTTGGGGAAGCAAGTGATTTATTAGCTTGTGCACATGGGGCTCAGCCGAGTCACTTCGAAAGTCTGAGCCCTGAACAAAAGGCAACATTGGTTTTTATAGACACTATTACATGCTACAGATAGGGCAAGCCTAATAAAGGAAAGATAATTGGTCAGTTTAAGGTGCAAAGCAGCTTACAGAAGCAGATGAGCTGTTAGGGGAGGGTTTCCATCCCAGGTGTCTTATCTCACTTGCCTGCAGTTTTACCCAATCCTGAAGGTCAGGAGAGGGGGGTTGGGGATTTCTACAGAAAGGCAGCCCAATTAAGGGAGAGAAAGGGGGACCTGCTTGCTACATTTCCCCCCTTTGATGCTTACCCCAACTTAATAGGGAGGGGTTATAACATCACCTTAAATTTAATGGTTTGTACCTTCTCATTAGGGGGATTCATGCTGTGACTCGCTGGGCTACAGCATTTTCAATGAATTTGATGCAGGCTCTGATTACACAGGGACCTTCAGTGATTAGAATTAATACAGTAAATAGGGGACCGGCTAGCGGCAGGATCCAGTTAGTCCAGGGTTTTGTTTTTTGGGTCCTAATTCCACCAGGTTTTAAATTTTCTGTCCCGGTTTTGCACCCGCTTTTTATGTTCCTGAATTTTAGCAGCACTTATGCCAGACTGGTTTATAATGAAACAGCACTTTTTCCCTATGTAGATACATGTCCCTGGGTGGGAGGCTACTGTTGCTTAGAGACCCTAGAAGGGCACACAGGACAAGAATACAGATGCATCCTATACAACACAAGTATGTTAGAGCAATCAGGACATTTTCCAGCAAATTCCAGTCTGGGAGAGCTACTCCTTCTAAACCAATACTAAATAATAGAGTGAGGAGCCCAATTGGGAGCAGGAGCCAACAATTCATCTAGCCTTATAGGGAATACTAGGGGCTGTGGCTAGGGAAACACAGGGGAGTTTAGGGAGTGTGGTCAAAGTTCAGGAGTACTTATGAGGGGAGGGAGGGGATACTCAGGCTGGTTTGCAGCTCCTCAAGCTTCAGCCATGTGTAGATCATTCAGCTTCTGGGGGTGACTGAAGCAGAGTTTGACGATTTCCTCAAGCTTCAGCCGTGCATGGGTCATCCGATTCCAGTTGTGCAGGAAGGGGACACGATGGCTTCCAGAGAATGACACGGGTCAGGTGTCCAGGGACAGGAGTACACTCCCAGGGGTCGTCTGCTGTGGCTCTCTTGACCCGGGAGTGGTGGATCCACAGAATGATCTCTGTGACTTTGACATCTATAGGGGTAGCTAAGACAACACAATAAGGGCCTCTCCATTGAGGCTGGAGGGAGCTTTTTTTCCAGTCTTTGACCCACACTAAATCCCCTGGCTCGAATTCATGAATGGGAGGGTAGATGCTGAGCGGTTCAGACACTACCTCCCCTTTTAACTCATTCAGGACCCATCCCAGATTCACTAGGTGTTGATTCAGACATAGATTTCCAATTTCTCTGAGGTTTCCCTGTAGAACCCTAGTAAGGGGTGGCGGCCTTCCATATATTAATTCAAAGGGAGAGAATCCCATTTTTTTAATTGGGGTGGAACTGATTCTAAATAAAGCTATAGGGAGTGCCTGTACCCAGGTCAGTTTCGCTTCCTGGCAGATCTTCCTTAATTGTCCCTTTAGAGTTCGATTCATCTGCTCTGCTTTCCCACTGCTTTGTGGCCGGTAAGCAGTGTGGAGCTTCCAAGTTATCTGAAAAGATTTGCCAGCTTTTGAAGGGCTTCAGCCACAAAAGCAGGGCCATTGTCAGAGCCAATGGTAAGTGGCATCCCATACCAAGGAATGATATCCTTCAGGAGGGCTCGTGCCACTTCCTGTGTAGTTTCTGAATGTGTGGGATACGCTTCTACCCATCCTGAGTAGGTGCAGACAAATACCAGAAGGTATTGATATCCCTGGGCCTGCAGCAACTCTGTGAAGTCCACCTGTAGATTTTTGAATGGGCTGAGGCCAGCCAGCTGGTTGTTCAGACTGCCCAGTTTTGTGCTGGGCTGTTTGGCATTGTTCTTTTGACAGGTAATGCATCTTTTCATGCTAGTTTTACCCAGGAGGGAAGCCTAGGTATGTAGAGGTGAGCACTCAGGCTGGCAGTAAGAACATTTTCCCTGAAGTGAGTCTGGTGATGAACATGCTGTATGAAAGGCCATGCTAAGTTTTCAGGAATTACAATGCATCCATCGTGTAATATCCACCATCCCTCATGACTCATTTTTCCTTCCTTGTGTAACCAGTTGCTTTCCAGCTTTGAGTAAGTTGGTGTTTTCTTCCAGCACTGTAATGGATGGGGGATGAGAGGGACGACAAGCAGTTTGTCTTTGGAGGAAGCGTTAGGTGCCCTAGTGTGGCCTGCTTGGCAGCTGAATCCGCTTTTTGGTTGCCTTTCACCGTTAAGGAGTTGCCTTTTTGATGACCGCGGCAATGAATAACCGCTATAGCGGTAGGGGCCCACACCGTTTCCAACAGAGCTAGAATTTCTGGTCCATATTCAACATGCTTTTCCCCACTGTCATTAGCCCCCACTGTTTGTATAATGCCCCATGTACATGTAGGGTTGTGAACGCATACTTCAAGTCAGTATAAATATTAGCCTCCTGTCCTGCTGCTAATTGTAAACCTTGAGTGAGTGCTATGAGCTCAGTTTTCTGGGCTGATGTTCCTGAAGGCAGGGCTTCTGCTTCTAAAATGTCTACTAAAGTAACGATGGCATATCCCACATAGCACACTCCAACTTTTATCATACTGCTCCCATCAGTGAACAGTTCGATGTCAGGATGTACTAATGGTTGGTCTTTAAGTCTAGGTTGGCTGGAATAGACTTCATCTACAGTTTCCACGCAGTCATGTTCTGGGGCTCCTGGCCCCATCAGCAGCAGGGTGGCAGGGTTGAGGGTCTGACAGACTCCAGGCTGTAAGTTTGGGGTTTTACATAAAGTAGGCTGATACTTGGTGAGCCTTGCATTTGATAGCCAGAGATGCCGTTTTTGTTCCATGCAGCTGGTGACTAATGGGGGACCAACACAGTTAGCTTCTGCCTGAATATGAACTTCCCGGCTTCATGGACCAGGAGGGCAGTGGCTGCAACAGCTCTCAGGCAAGAGGGCCACCCCAGTGCTACATTGTCTAGCTGTCTGGAGAGATAGGGAACTGGCCTTTCCCATGATCCAAGGGTTTGGTTTAAAACCCCAATGGCCATTCTTTCCTGCTCATGGACAAACAAGGTGAAAGGTTTTTCTAAATCTGGGAGGTCTAAACTTGGGGCTTGCATGAGCAATGTTTTTAGATGCTGGAAAGCATGCTCCTGCTCAGTTCCCCATTGGAATGGGTCCCGATCGCCCCCCTTAGTGGCTTCATAGAGGGGCTTGGCTAAGAGCACATAGTTCAGAATCCAGACTCTGCAGAACCCAGTGGCTCCTAAAAATTCTTTAATTTGTTTTTGGGAGGTTGGTGTGGGGATTGTACAAATTACCCACTTGCACTCTGGCTCCAGGCTTCGGGTTCCCTGTTGCAAGTAAAAACCTAGGTATTTAACCTGCTGTTGGCAGAGTTGGGTCTTTTTACGAGACACGGTGTTCTAGTTTGCTAGCTGCCAGAATGCAACACACCAGAGACAGATTAGCTTTTAATAAAAGGGGATTTATTTTGTTAGTTCTTCAGAGGAAAGGCATCTAACTTTCCACTGAGGTTCTTTCTTACGTGGAAGGCACAGGATGGTCTCTGCTAGTCTTCTCTCCAGGCCCCTGGGTTCCAACAACCTTCCCTGGAGTGACTTATTTCTGCATCTCCAAAGGCCTGGACTGAGCTGCAAGTGCTGAGATGAGGAATGCTGAGCTGCTTGGGCTGTGCTACATTGCAGTCTCTCATTTAAGCTCCAGCCAATTAAGTCAAACATCCTTCATTGCAGCAGGCCTGCCTCCTAGCTGACTGCAGATGTGAATCGACAACAGATGAGGTTCACGTACCATTGGCTCAAGTCCACAGCAACAGAACTAGGTGCCTTCACCTGGCCAAGTTGACAACTGAATCTAACTACCACACGTGGTAACCCACCTGATCTAGGTGGTGGAGGAGATGCTCTGTCCCTTGCTTACAGTCCTTGAGAGACTCAGCGGCAAGCAGGAGGTCATCTACATACTGCAGGACAGTACAAATTGTAATTTTTGGCTTGGAATGATTGTAAGTCTTTACCCAGTGCTTGCCCAAAAATAGTGGGAGAATTTTTAAACCCTTGAGGCAGCCCGGTGGAGGTGTATTGCCTTTTGTTTCCCTCAGAGGGCCTTTCCCATTCACAGGCAAATATCTCCTGACTAACTGGGGTTATTCATATGCAGAAGAAGGCATCTTTTAAGTCCAAACAAGAGAACCAATTAGCTTTCCCTGGGACCAGGCTGAGGAGGGTGTATGGATTTAGAACCACAGGATGGATGGTTTCCGTGGCTGCATTAAGTGCTTGCAGGTCCTGGACTGGGTGGAATTCCCTGGTTTGAGCTTTTTTTACAGGCAGCATTGGAGTGTTCCATGGAGAGTTGCACGGTCGGATGATCCGGTGTGCTTCTAACTGCACCAAGTGGATTTAAATCCCTTCGAGAGCCTTTTGGGGGATCGAATACTGTCTCACTGCCACAGGGTGAGTCATGGGTTTCAAAGAAATTATTACTGGAGGGCAGTTTTTGGCTAAACCTGGTGGGTTATGCTCTGCCCAGACATTTGGTATGTCTGGGAATGGTAGTTTAGGGGAAATTTCCCCTCCCTTTTTGGGCTTCTCATGCAGCCGCCACTCTTCTTGTGTAGATGTAGTTAAAGACAGGATTTTCCGTGGGCCATTAATTTTCAGTGAGGCTTTTCCTCCAGGGCCAAAGGTAATCTGGGCATGCAGCTTCCTGAGGAGGTCTCACCCCAACAAAAGCAGCGGGCATTCAGGCATATACAGAAAATGGTGGGACACAGAGTGGTCCCCAGTGCTGCACACTCTGGCTTTTAGGAACAGCCTTCTTGGTATTATACCTGTGGCACCCACAACATCTATCATTCGGCCAGAAGATGGGCAAATATTCTCCAGGGGCTGACTCACTACAGAGAGCTCAGCACCAGTATCCACCATGAAGTTCATTGTTTGGTCCCCTAATTTCACTTCAATCATGGGTTCCCCGGAGACCTAAAGATATGGAACCCGGTCTGTCCTAGTTGGAGAGTTCATCAGCAACCACAGCAATGGTCTCGGGGTCCAGACAAGGTCTGGGGCTAATGTTCTGCCTCCTTCTACCTGCTAGTGAGGTGGTTTTATTGGGACACTCATTCTTCCAGTGCCCCTCTTCTTTGCAATAAGCACACTGATTCCAACCTAAGGGCGCTCGGGCTTGCCACATTTTTCTTGGTTGGGGCCCTTGATCCTGCTTCTCAAAGGCAGCAGCAATTATTTGAGCTTTCTCTCTGAATTCTTGCTTCCTTTCTTTAGCTTCTACCTGGTCCCGATTGACAAATACCTTTGTGGCCACCTCTATCAGTTGACTTGTGTTCATTACCGCAAACCTATCTAGCTTTTGGAGCTTCTGTGAAATGTCAGGGGCTGCCTGCCCTACAAAAGCAGCATTGATTAGCATTTGGCTCTCTGGGGCTTCAGGGTCAAATGGTGTGTATTGGCAGAAGGATTTCATCAGGTGCTCAAGAAATTCGCTCAGAGGCTCATCTGGCTTCTGCAAGACCTCTTTGATCTTGTTCATGTTGGTGGCTTTTTGGCTGCCTTTCCAGAGGCCCTGGAGTAGGGCCTCATGGAACCTTTGGAGGGACTGCAACCCTGCATCTGTGCTTGGGTCCCACTCTGGGTCCTCTCCCGGAAAACTGCAGACGGTTTATTGGGCTGTGTCTAGGGTGCCATCAGGGGTGTTCTCCTCCACCACCTGATGTGTGGTGTTTCTGCGCCACCACTACCACATGCCAAAGCTCCTCAGTGCTGAGAAGAGTTACAAGTAGCTGATTGCAGTCAGGCCAAGTGGGCTGGTGGGTCTGAATAATGGACTGGAACAGGTCAATCATCATCTGGGACCTCTCAGTGTAGGACGATGTGTGATTCTTCCAGTTTAGCAAGTCAGTAGAAGTGAAGGGGATATATACAAAGTTTCTTCTGCCTTCCTGAAAGTCTTCCTGGGCATCAACATAGGGAAGGCCTCGGGTCTCTCTCAGAGGCATTAAGGGTGTGGCTGTGGGTGGAGCAGCTACAACTGGCTGGGGCCGCAACTGCCACGGCTCAGGGGGTCCAGGGATGGCTGGGCTCAGTGGAGCCTCAGGAGATGTCTCTGGGCTGCTGGGGGGTCAGGGGTTGCTGAGGAGGGGCTCAGCTGGGCCGTGGGCATTGGTGGTACAAAGTAAAGCAGGGGGGTTTCTTCTTCTTCCGGTGGTCTGGATAAAACTGGAACCTTGGACTTATTGCCTGGTTTCTTGTGGGATCCCTCCAATGCCTGGGCAAGAAGCACCTGGCAATGTCCATCAAAGCAAGTCTTTATCCACTCTGGCTTCTTCTTTGCGACCTCCAGCCAGGTGGCAATGTAGGGAAACTGATCTGGGTGTCCAGGCATCCCTGACACTATATTATAAACTGCTTGTAATTTCCTTAAGTCAAAAGTTCCCTCAGGTGGCCAATCTACCTCAAGAGTCAGCCATTCTAGCCTACAGAATTTCCTGAGTTGACCAGGGTTCAGTTTGACTCCCCAATCATTAGTAAAAGCCTCCTTAAAGTTGGACATCATGCACCTCAAGGGTGTCTTACTGGATTCCCCCCTCATATCGACAGAGCCAACAGATAGTGGGAAGGATGTACAGACAAACAACAAAGGGATTTTAGACAACTTAGTGCTTCCTTTGGTCTGGCTACTCCCCTAGCAGGGACGTTGGGTGCCTCTTGGCTTTGGTGGTCCAGTATAAACCCCCGGCCAGCCCCCCTTTTGGGGTTGCCCACCCTTAACCATATGAGGATCACCATGGACTCACAGAATCCAAACTCACTAGCGGCCTGGTGCTCAGCTCCTGTGGCCCAGGAATTCCATTCACTCACTCAGTCACACACATTCAATCAACACTCCTCCCACTCCACCCTTCCCTAAACCGAATCTGAAGACTCCCATTTCCCTTGGTCCTCCAGATGGAGATCAGTACTTGGAGAGTCTTGGGGGTTGATCAGACTCCCCTTCCACTCAGGCCCTGGCCTTCTAAGAGTGGGATGACAACCTGAGGCACTCGAGTGCTTACCAGTCAGACAGGCGGCACTCCTGATGCTTGGTTCCCAAAACTGTCCCAGATTAATCATTGCTCTGGTGGTGATGATGCCCTAGCTGGGGAGGTCAGGAGGCCAAGACGGGAAGATCCCGGTGCTGGCACTGGATTCTGTTGGGTCTCTGGTCTGGGCATTGCCACTGCCATGGGTGAGGAAGGCAAGAATGTCGCCCCCTCTTAGATCCCAGATGAGCCCCCAGAAATGTAGGATGAAAACCAGGATCGAGGCCACAGGAACATTCCATGAAATTAGAGCAGGCTGAGACTAAGGGTCCGCAGTTTCAGGAAGCAAGTGATTTATTAGCTTGTGTGCACAGGGCTCAGCCGAGTCACTTCAAAAGTCTGAGCCCTGAACAAAAGGCAACATTGGTTTTTATAGACACTATTACATGCTACAGATAGGGTAAGCCTAATACAGTAAATATCAATATTAAAGGAAAGATAATTGGTCAGTTTAAGGTGCAAAGCAGCTTACAGAAGCAGATGAGCTGTTAGGGGAGGGTTTCCATCCCAAGTGTCTTATCTCACTTGCCTGCAGTTTTACCAAGTCCTGAAGGTCAAGAGAGGGGGTTTGGGAATTTCTACAGAAAGGCAGCCCAATTAAGGGAGAGAAAGGGGGGCCTGCTTGCTACAACAACATGTCTCCACCCATTTGTGTGTGTCTTGCTTGGTATATTGGAGTCCTATAATAGAGGAAACATTTTGGAGAATGAGAGATTTGGAGAGAGCAGAGAATCCTGCAGCACCACGAAGCAGAGCCCATCAGCCAGCACTTTGGAGATGAAGAAGGAAAACACCTCCTGGGGAGCTTCATGAAACAGAAAGCCAGGAAAAGAAGCTAGCAGATGGCACTGTGTTCACCATGTGCCCTTCCAGATGAGAGAGGAACCTTGACCATATTCACCATGTGCCTTTCCAGATGAGGGGGAAACTCTGACTGTGTTCACCATGTATCCTTCCACTTGAGAAAGAAACCCTGAACTTCATTGGCCTTCTTGAACCAAGGTATCTTTCCCTGAATGCCTTTGATTGGACATTTCTATAGACTTGTTTTAACTGGGACATTTTCTTGGCCTTAGAACTGTAAACTGGCAACTTATTAAATTCCCCTTTTTAAAAGCCATTCTGTTTCCAGTATATTGCATTCTGGCAGCTAGCAAACTAGAATAGACTTTGGTACATGGAGTGGGGTGCTGTTGCAATTTGCAGATACCAGACATGTTGGAACGGTTTTTTAAATGGATAAGGGGAAAATTCTGGAAGAGTTGTGAGGAACTTGATAGAGAAGGCCTTAATGTTATCATTAAGGCCACACCTCCAGCATATAAACACTTAATAATGACTTTATTATTAGAAAAAATAGACAATTCACTTAACAATGTCTTAAAATGGTGAAGCTGGGAGACATGGGAAACTAGAATATAGGGGAAAGGAAGACCAAAAGATATAATGGGAAATGGTTCCCCAGTACCAGTAACAGGATTTCCCACAAAGACGTTTTGCTGCTGGAAGCTGGGGTCAACTGAAAAAGTATTAACGTTTTGTCAAATAATAAGATAAAAAATGTATGAAGAAAAATGTAAACCAAGTTATAATCATAAAGTGAATAGTGCTCCTATGCCTGGCCAGGCAGAAGACCTGCATCCAGCTCCCTTGGCACCTCTGTACCCTCATTTAGCATTTAGTCTCTTTCTTCCAGACAAAGGGATTAGGTCAAACCCCATTTTCTTTGACTCCAAATTTGTGGCTACTCTTTGGTTTTAGGTTTCATATTTTTGAATTGGGGAAGCTATTTAATCTTAAGAAACTCCTTGCTTGCAAGTTTTATCCTTACAGCTTTTTGAAAAAGTCTTGGTATGTGTCATTGATACTTATTTAAAAATTATATATTAATGTTTCAAATATGCATTGACTAAAGCATTTTAAGCATTTAACATTATTCTGACAAATTTGATTTTGATGGTAATTTTATGTGGTGAAATGCTTGCTTGAAGTAATGACTTAATTTTGGAGGATATAAAGAATGTGTTTTTACTAAAAGGAAAAAGAGAGTAGTTTTGTCCTAAGATAAAATAAATGGCTGTTACAGAAGGAGGAAAATGTAAGACAAAGCCTAAACAAATATAGTAAGTTGCTGAAGGTTTATGGAAAAGGAAATTAGGGTCAAAGTTAGGAACAGCTTTAGGTGAACTAAAAGGCAAGGTGTTGAAAGCAATATCTGAACACTTTAGCATCTACCCTCCCTAACATGAGTTTGAACCAGGGGACTTGGTGTGGGCAAAAGGCTGAAGGAAAAAAGTCTCCCTCCAGCCTCAATGGGAGGTCCTTACTATGCTGTTTTAGTAACCCCAACAGCTGTCAGAGTCGTGGAGATCATCCCATGGATTCACCACTCTTGGGTCAAGAGGGCCACTATGGGGCGGGGATGGTGGCTTGGTAGGCCATGCCGGAGACCTGGGTTCAATTCCCGGTGCCCGTCCATAAGAAAAAAAAAAGAGGGCCACTGCAGACATTCCCTGGGAGTGCACCCCTGATTCTGAACACCCAACATGCATCATTCTCTGGAAGCCACTGTGCCCTTTTCTATCACAGCCAAGATAAGCTGACCAGCCTGTGACTGAGGCCTGAATGACCATCGTTGCCCTGCTCTAGCTCACTGGAAGAAGCTAGCCAATGCATGGCCAAAGCCTGAGGAGACCTCCAAGCCCTACCTCAGTCACCCCAGAAGCTGACTGATCTATGCACGGCTGAAGACTGAGGAGTCAATGCATGGACAACCAGCCTGCCAGGTCTGTGGAATAATTGTCTTTTCTTGCTCTTTGCATTTGTCTTTTGTTTAGCAGTTTTAGCCCTCCTGGAAATGGGTCGCCTGGAGTTCTTCCTGAAAACCAACTTTACTCTAATTTGGTGGGATCCCTCTTACCCAGGTAACTTCCTCCCTTGTAGCTGTTGCCCAAAGTGTGTGTCTCTATTCCTTCCCTGAAGCTAATTGTACATTCATGTGATGGTACTCTTCATAGCCAGCACCATGCCCCTCACTCCTCTGTCTCTGCTCAGCATGGTCATAAGCCCTTCCAAGGGAATGCCTCAAGACCACCTTTGTTGGGAAAAAGGTAGAAACTACCATAGTTTTCTATAACCACTATTCATGCCACGGCAGTTCTTAGACCTGCATTCTTAATGGAACCCAGTATTCTGTATGCACCCTAAAGGAGGATCCCCCAGTACGCTATAATCCCACCTCACCAGGTTCAGTAGTGCTATTCTTGCTACTCTAGGGTGCAAGGCTATTGCCATAACCCCCAGAAAAGGAAACAGTTCCCAAGTCCACCTGACCTTCCACACATGTACAGTTTTAACTCCCACTGAATCCAACATCTTTCCCAGTGCAGTCCTCCTGGTAGTGCAATGTGTACAAAATCAGGGGGTAGTTCTTGGCTATGCTGAGGTGAAGGCCTTCTGGGAGCTTGTGCCATGCAGTTTGTTTCTTGACCAAAGCTATGAGCTGGGCTCTCACTGGAGAAAAAAAACCTGGGTTCCTCAAAACATGACCAGAGCTAGGACTCCAGCAGCAGATGAGGGAATCCCAAGGTAGGTGCTGGGTGTGGAGACCAGGGGTCATAGGCTGTCAAGGAGAAAGATCAGACCCTCTCAGGGGGCAATGATCCACCCTCACTTGCACACCTCACATAACCCTACTTGGCCCCGGAGGATGGCTCTTTAACTAAAGATGGGTAAAATTCCTCAGGGAAGGAACAACCTAAGACAGGCACAGTCACAAAGGGGCCATCAGGAGAAAACTTGGGGCTAACAGAGGTGGGGCATAGACCCTCATCCCCCTAACTTTGCAGGGACCTAAACCCTGGATAGCTACCTTGTTTCCCATACCCAGCTCAGATAAGGACATACCAACAGAAGAAGAGGACAAAATATAGTTGATGCTATTGCCCACTGGCATGGGCAAGCATCAAAGGGGGGAATGTAGCAGGCAGCCCCTGTTTGCCCAAGCCATTTCTTCTCACAGCAGGCAGGCCCCTGTTTACTCAGGGCATTTTCCCTTTGATAAGTCTCCCTCACCCTGAGAACAATTGAAACTGCAGGTAGGCACAATGAGAAAAGTCCCTGTAAAACCCCTCCCCTGAGACTGCTCATTCACTTCTGTTAATTCAGCTTTACAACACTTTCTCATCAGCCCACAGCCAATCATTTCCCTTGAGCATCACCAGTTGCCATATTAGGAACACCTTACCTCTGATGAACCATCTTGTCTATAAAAATCTTGTGTCAGCCCTTGTTTGGGGCTCAGACTTTCAGAAGCTACTTGGCTGAGGCCTATGGCCAGAGATGAATAAAACCTACTTCCTGAAATTTTGGAGCCTTGATCCTGGTTTGTTCTGTTTCTGTGTAAAGTTTTGGGAGGCTTGCAGCCTTGTTCCTGGTTTTGCACAACAGCAGAAACCAAAAGAAAAGACTTCTGAAACTTTTGACTCAGTTGCTTCTTCCTATCAAAGGCAGATTCTAAAAAATGTGAGCCCTTCTTGAAAATTGAGTCCCAGTTTCTCATTGGATAGACAAAGAATTTTTCCTCAGGGGCCCCTCTCATACCTATGTCTATATGATATACAAGAAATCATAGTGTGGGGTGTGTAAGGGTAGTTCAGTGGTAGAATTCTCACCTGCCATGCAGGAGACCCAGGTTTGATTCCTGGTCCATGCACTTCCCCAAACACAAACAAACAAAATTCAACAAATGGTGTTGTAATAACTGGATACTCACATGGAAAAATAATGAAATGTGACTCTGTCATACAGTATAGAAAAAAAATAAATATGTCTTGGAGCTGTCTGAGGGTCTTACAGTAGCTTGGAGCTGTATTTGTACCCCAGAAAAACATGTTCTTAACCCATTCTTGTGGGTGTGAACCCATTGTAAGTAGAACTTTTTGATGAGGTTACTGAGAGTTTTTTGACAGGGAGATAGGAGAAGAGACCAAAACTCAATCAAAGGAACTTTATTGTGAGGCTATGTGCAGGCAGGCTGAAGCCTAAGATGGCGACACCCCTGAGCAGGGGAAGGGGCACAGCTTACATAAGATTGTTGGTGGGGAGTAGGGGTAGGGAGGTGGTGGGTTTTCATTGTCTAGCTTGGGAATGAGAAATTGGAAGGCTAATCAGGGGGTTTTCACAAGCTTGTAGCTGCTGGGGTTGATACTGCAGGAAGGTGGAAGTTGGTAAGAGGAGCTATGGTAGGATTGGAGCTGCTGGAGTAGGCATGCAAGGACAATCCTGGGATTGCCGTGTGAGCTGGGGCAGGTTTGGTTTTACAAGGGTCCTCCTGGAAGTTATGGGTGGAAGGAGTTTCTTTGAATGCTTGCTAAGGGTTGGTTTTTCATGGGGGTTTAGCCTAACAGTTACTTCAGTTAAAGTGTGGTCCAGCTGCATCAGGATGGGTCTTAACCCTATTACTGGAGAGGCCTTTATAAGCAGAATGAAAATGAGAGAGAGAGAAAAAACACAACAGGAAGAAGTCAGAAGACAATGGAATCCAGAGAAGCCAGGAAAGCCACCATGTGCATTGCTAAGTGACAGAAGAGCCAAAAACCAAAGATCTCCAGCAGCCAGCTCAGAAATGCCAGTCTTCAGCAAGGAAGTGTGGTCTTACTGACACCTCAATTTTGGACTTGCCCAGCCTCAAAACTGTGAGCTAATACATAAGGACTATGTATTTTAACCACATATCACATTAATATTTGTCCCACTTAATAGCCTCCACACTCTCACCCATTTGATATATATTTTAAGTGACCCAATAATGTTGAAAACAACTAGTGATTAAAAATACATTACAATATATTACACAAATAATATATTATACAATGTTGTGGTCTCATTTATGTTCAAAATTTACAAAACATTTTTATTTAAAAATACCAAGCGTTGTGCATATATGTAGTATGTATGTGTGTGTCAAGGCATAGATCAAAGTATGTAAAGATAAAACCCAACCACAAATGCTATTACCACTGGGAAAGGAGGCAGTAGGAGAGAGAAGGGTAAAAAGTCCATATGTAAGTTTTTTTCCAAGCAACCTAATTGAAACCATATAATAGGGTAGATATTTGTTTGAAAAGGTCTTCTATAATAATTTTCTAGAAAGTAGAGGGTGTCTGTACTACTGTTTTGATATGAAGAGCACAGTGTTTTTGTCATTTAAAGATAGTTGTGAAATAAATTTTTTTCGCTTGCTGGTATTAAAATTATATAATTAATAGAAACATTCATATCAATCTGTTTATTATGTTGTTTTATAGTACATATATATATTTCTGTGACATGTTTTCCCCATTTAAGAACATTTCTTAGATGTCATTCCATACATATGTCCTGTGAGTATGTGGCTATAGTTCTAACCCACTTCTTTTAATAACTACATATTATTTCATGGGATGGTTGCAACATATTAATTTGACCATATCCATTATTTCCATCATTTGGCTGTTCTTCTGCATTTTATTTTCCACGTGATATTTAGAATTGGCTTACAGAATATTCTATTTGTATTACATTAAATTTCTAGTTTAACTTAATGAGGATTGTTGGCTCTATGTTCTCTGGAATTATCTCAACTTAATCTTCTAAAGCTTTTGCTTGGATTTTCCATTTGTAATAAAATGACCAGGAAACAAATTCCTGAGTCTTATTTGCAGAGAAAGTCCTGGGTATCTGAATTCCAGGTCTTTAAGAGTATCCTTCTAATTTTAATGATGATGCTCTAATTTAAGATTACTCAGCAGCAGAGAAATTTAAAAGGTTTTCAATAGATGTGTCTTTGCTAAAATCGCAGTATCCATTAAGCCATTAACAATCCATTCATAATGTGTGAAAAAAAATGACAGAAGGAAACAGACACTCTGGATGGATAGTACAGATAATTATGATCTATATGCTTATATCTTGCCAATGAAATTCTGCCTTAACTATTGTAGGATTATAATTACAGTAAGATCTGAAATTTGTTTTTGTCAGTACTCCAACTTTGTTCTTCAGAGCTGTCCTGAGTTATTCTAAATTCTATGCCTTTTCATATAAGTTTTAGGATTCTCTTTTAAATTTCTCTAAAGTTAACATCCTATTGGAATTTTGATTTTGGTTGTATTCAGTCAATAGAATGATGTCAAAAATTGTCATCAAAAATATGATTCTTCAAGTCCATGTCAAAGGTATAGTTCTCCTTTATTCAGGTCTTTTAAAACCTCTCTAAATATTACATTGTAATTTTCAGCTTGGAAGTTTTGCTCTGTGTTCTTAAAAATATATTTTTGGTAATTTAAGGTTTGTTAATGTTATTATGAATATTATTGCTTCTTAAAATTAAATTTCACAACTTTCAGAAAATTTGTTACTTTTTTTCTGAAAACAAAAAATGCTTTATTATTTCAACTTTTTTTTTCATGGGCAGGTACTGGGAATCAAGCCAGGGTCTCTGGCATGGCAGGCAAGAATTCTTATTTCAATTTCTAATATGTATTACACATAAAGATATGTTTTTCCTTAGAGATCCTGAAGAAATTACTTCAATTTAGAAATAAATTCATTCTGAATTTGTAATGATGTGGCACAGAAATATGCTCTGATACGACATTAACTTCAACTATTCTTTTAACTGTGTAACTTTAGACAATTCACTTTAAGGTGCTGAGTCACTTTATTTTAAAAAAAAATTTTCTTTATTAAAGAAGTTGTGGGCTTAGAGAACAATCATGCAAAAAATACAAGTTCCCATACATACCACCCCATGAACAACACTTTGATTGGTGTGGAACATATGTTGCACTAGATGATGACACATTTTTATATTTTTACTATTAACTAAAGTCTATGGTTTAACCTAGTATTCACTGTTTGTATAGTGTAGCTCTATGGATTTTTAAAATTTTAATACTTTTATCATATATACCATTCAACATTTCTTCCTTTTAATCATATTCAGACATTTATATGTGTGTGTATGTGTGTGTATTAATATCAGTGCTGTTAATAGCATTCATAATGTGGTACTACCATCTCCACCATCCATTTCCAAAATATTTCCATCATTCCAAATAGGAGCCCAGGACATTTTTTTTCTTTTTTTGCATGGGCAGGTACCGGGAATTGAACCGAGGACTCCAGCATGTTAGGCAAGAACTCTGCCTGCTGAGTCACCATGGCCAGCCCTAAGCCCTATACACTTTGAGCCTCAACTTCCCCTTCCCTATCCCCACTGCATCCCCCAGTTTTCAATATGCTAGATCCTGACTCTATGAGTTTGTTTATTATAATTATTTCATATTAGTGAGATCATACAATATTTGTCCTTTTGTGATGACTTATTTCATTCAACATGATTTCTTTAATGTGCATCCATGTTGTTGCTGTATCAGAACTCCATTCCTTTCTAATGTTGAATATATTCTATATACTTAGCACATTTTTTTATCCATTCACCAGTTGATGGACACATAGTTGCGTCCATCTTTTGGCAATTGTGAATAACGTTGTTGTGAACTTCAGTGTGCAAAAATGTGTTTGAATCCTTGCTTTCATTTCTTTTGGTTATATATCTAAAACTGGGATTGCCAGAGCATATGATAATTCTATATGAGGAACTGCCAAAATGTCTTCAATGCTGGCTGCAAAGCTTTACTTTCCAACCAGCAATGAAGGAGTGTTCCTATTTCTCCACACCCCCTCAAACACTTATAACATTCTGTTTTTTTTTTTAATAGTAGCCAATCTGGTGGGTGTGAAATGTTACCCCATTGCGATTTTGATTTGCCTTTCATAGGCTAATAATGTTGAACATCTTTCCATGTGCTTTGTAAATATTTGTATATCCTCTGGAGATAAATCTCTATGCAACTCTTTTGCCCACTTTTAATTGGTTTGTTTGTCTTTTCACTGTTAAGTTGCAGGATTTAGTTATATATTCTGGATATTAAACCTTTATCAGATATGTGATTTCTAAGTATTTTCTCCTCTTGGGTAGGTTATCTTTTCACTTTTGTGATAGTCCTTTGATGCACAAAATTTCTTATGAGATCCCATTTATCTGTTCTTTTCTTTTGTTATTTGTACTTTGTGTACAAAGTCAAAGAAATCATTATCTAACAAAAGATACTGAAGAATTTTCTTCTATGATTTTTATAGCCCTAGTTCTTGTATTTAAATCTGTGATCCACTGTGAACTAATTTTGGGGTCTGGTTTGAGAAGATATTCCCCTTAATTCTTACGTACATGAATAGCCAGTTCTCCCAGCACCATTTTTTTTTAGGAAACTTTTCTTTCACAATTGTGTGGACCTGGAAGCCTTGCCGACAAACAATTGGCCATAAATGTAGGGATCCATTTCTGACCTCTTAGTATGACCCCTTTGATCTATGTGACAGTACCATGATGTTTTGACCACTGTATCTTTGAAATAAATTTTAAAGCCAGGAAGTGTGATTCCTCCAGCTTCATTCTTCTTGGTTTTCCATATGTAAGTCCTTTATATCCCTTGTCAAATTTATTGCTTGAAATTTGATTTTTCAGCTGCTATTGTAAATGAAATATTTTCCTTGATTTCCTCCTCAGATTGCTGATTGTTGGTAAATAGAAACACTACTGAATTTTCCATGTTGCTCTAGTATCCCAACACTTGCTTAATTCCTTTATTAGCTTTAGTAGCATTGGTGTAGAATTTTTGAGACTGTCTACAGATAGGGTCATGTCATCAGCAAGTAGTGAAGGTCTTACTTCTTCATTTCAAATTTGGGTGCCTTTCATTTTTCTTTCTTGCTGAATCAATCTGGTTAGAACTTTTAGTACAACATTGAATGATAGTGCTAACAGCAGGCATCCTTGTCCTGTTCCACATCTTAGAGGGAAGGCTTTCAGTCTACTGCTACAAAGTGTTATGTTAGCAGTGTATTTTTCATATATGCCCTGTAACATGTTGAGAAAGTTTACTTCCATTCTAATTTTCTAAGTGTCTTTTCCAAGAATGGATGCTCAATTATGTTAGTGCCTTTTCTGCATCAATTGAGATTATCATGTGGTTTTACTCTTCATTATGTTAATGTTCTTTATTAAAGGAGCATCAGACACAAGGTTTTCACAATCACACAGTCACATTGTGAAAGCTATATCATTATACAATCATCATCAAGAAACATGGCTACTGGAACACAGCTCTACATTTTCAGGCAGTTCCCTCCAGCCTCTCCATTACATCTTGACTAACAAGATGATATCTATTTAATGCATAAGAATAACCTCCAGGATAACCTCTCCACTCTGTTTGGAATCTCTCAGCCATTGACACTTTATTTTGTCTCATTTTGCTCTTTCCCCTTTGGTCAAGAAGGTTTTCTCAATCCCTTGATGCTGAGTCTCAGCTCATTCTAGGATTTCTGTCCCACATTGCCAGGAAGGTCCACACCCCTGGGAGTCATGTCCCATGTAGACAGGGGGAGGGCAGTGAGTTTGCTTGTTGTGTTGGCTGAAGAGAGAGGCCACATCTGAGCAACAAAAGAGGTTCTCTTGGGGGTGACTCTTAGGCCTAATTTTAAGTAGGCTTAACCTATCCTTTGTGGGGTTAAGTTTCATATGAACAAACCCCAAGATTGGGGGCTCAGCCAATTGCTTTGGTTGACTGTACTGCTTGTGAGAATATTAAGAATTCAATTTGGGGAAGTTGAATTTTCCCCCTTTTCACCATTCCCCAAAGGGGACTTTGCAAATATTTTTCTATTCACTGTTCAAATCACTCTGGAATTTATCAGGGCATCACTCTGTACAAACCAACAAATATTCATGCCCTACTCTAGGTTTCATGTATTTATGGTGTTCAGTTAAGCTGTCCACATAAGTTATATTAGGAAATGCACTAGTCAAAATATAAATTTTGTACCAAATAAACATTTTTTGCTTTAGTCTCACACATAAGTTAAAATTTTAAAATATTAATTACCATCTATTTTCAGCACCCTGCATTAATGACATTCCTTTGTTCTTCCTCATGCAAAAACATTTTTTTAATTTGTACATTTAGTCACTATCATTATACACTCTAGGCATTCTTAGATTACACCATCTCAGTCTTTATTGTCTTTCTTTCAGGTTTCATTTCTGCCCCCAGCCCTCCTCTCTCTATCATTCTCACATTCAGCTTATTCAGTGTTTTAACATAATTGTATTACAGTTAGGTAGTATTGTGCTATACATGCCTGAGTTTTTACAATTAGTCCTTTTGCACAATCTGTATCCCTTCAGTTCCAATTACCCAATATCTTACCCTATTTCTACCTCCTGATGGTCTCTGTTACCAATGAAATTTTCCAAGTTTATTCACTAATGTCAGTTCATATCAGTGAGGCCATACAGTATCTGTCCTTTTGTTTCTGGCTAATCTCACTCAGCATAATGTCCTTAAGGTCCAAGTATGTTGTTACATACTTCATAACTTTATTCTGTCTTACAGCTGCATAATCTTTCATAATATGTATATACCAGTTTGTTAGCCACTCTTCTGTTTATGGACATCTTGGCTGTTTCCATCTCTTCGCAATTGTAAATAATGCTACCATAAACATTGGTGTGCAAATGTCTGTTTGTGTCCTTGCCCTCATGTCCTCTGAGTAGATACCTAGCAATGGCATTGCCAGGTCATACGGCAATTCTATATTTAGCTTCCTGAGGAACCATCAAACTGCCTTCCACAGTGGTTGTAGCATTTGACATTCCAACCAACAGTGGATAAGTGTGCCTCTTTCTCCACATCCTCTCCAGCACTCATCGTTTTCTTTTTATTGATAATGGCCATTCCAGTGGGTATGAGATGATATCTCATTGTGGTTTTGATTTGCATTTCCCTAATAGCAAGGGAAGTTGAGCATCTTTTCCTGTGTCTTTTGGCCATTTGTATCTCCTCTTCTGTGAAGTGTCTGTTCAAGTCTTTTACCCATTTTGTAATTGGGTTGTCTATCTTTTTACTGTTGAGTTGAACAATCTCTTTATCTATTCTGAATACTAGACCTTTATCTGATAAATCGTTTTTGAATATTGTCTCCCATTATGTAGGCTGTCTTTTTACTTTCTTGACAAAATTCTTTGATGCACAAAAGTGTTTAATTTTGAGGAGTTACCATTAATTTATTTTTTTTCAATCCTTGTGCTTTGGGTGTAAGGTCTAGGAAACCACCTCCTAGTATAAGATTTATAAGATATTTCCCTACATTTTCTTCTAATAGTTTTATGGTCTTAGATCCAATGTTTAGGTCTTTGATCCATTTTGAGTTCATTTTTGTATAGGGTGTGAGATATGGATCCTCTTTCATTCTCTTGTATGTGGCTATCCAGTTCTCTAGGCACCATTGAAGAGACTGTTCTGTCACAGGTGAGCTGGCTTGACTGCCTTATCAAAGATCAATTGTTGGGTGGGACATGGTGGCTCAGCAGGCAGAATGCTCACCTGCCATGCCAGAGGATGCAGGTTTGATTCCCAGTGCCTGCCCATGTAAAAACAAACAAACAAACAAACAAAAAAGATCAATTGTCCATAGATGAGAGGGTCTAGATCTGAACCCTCTATTCAATTCCATTGATCAGTATATCTGCTTTATGCCAGTACCATGCTGTTTTGACCACTGTAGCTTCATAATACACCTTAAAGTCAGGTAGCATGAGACCTCTGACTTCATTTTTCTTTCTCAGGATACTTTTAGCTATTCGGGGCAAACTGCCCTTCCAGATAAATTTGGTTATTGGTTTTTCTATTTCTGAAAAGTAAGCTGTTGGGATTTTAATTGGTATTGCATTGAATCTGTAATCAATTTAGGTAGAATTGACATCTTAACTATATTTAGTCTTCCAATCCATGAACACGGTATGCCCTTCCATCTATTTAGGTGTTCTGTGGTTTCTGTTAACAGTTTCTTGTAGTTTTCTTGGTATAGGTCTTTTGTCTCTTTAGTTAAATTTATTCCTAAGTATTTTATTCTTTTGGTTGCAATTGTAAATGGATTTTTTTCTTGATTTCCCCCTCAGATTGTTCATTACTACTGTATAGAAACACTACAGATTTTTGAATGTTGATCTTGTAACCTGCCATTTGCTGTACTCATTTATTAGCTTTAGTAGTTTTGCTGTGGATTTTTCGGGGTTTTTGACATATAGTATCATATCATCTGCAAACAGTGAGAGTTTTACTTCTTCCTTTACAATTTTGATGCCTTGTATTTCTTTTTCTTGTCTAATTATTCTGGCTATTACTTCCAACACAATGTTGAATAACAGTGGTG
>PVIY010036922.1:0-25074 GCA_004026745.1 Myrmecophaga tridactyla
ACCTACACAAGGACATTGTAGGGATAGTGAGCATATGAATATAGAAACACCTTATAATAAGTCAAAATGTGGAAAACAATATTAGTGGTAAATATGCTGCAAAGACCAAAGCAGACAAGATATTGATATGAATTTCAAGAAAGAAAACTGTTAAAAAGGCATTTCATTCTGTTTTTATGAAAACAATGTACATCTACCTCCAGAATAATTTTTGCAGCCACATACAACACTATTCCTGAAGGACAAATGGAAACATATCATAGCAAGGAAAGATCACAAAATCACTTGGTATGATGGGCTACCCTGTAAAACAGATTGATGTGTGAATCTAATTTATCCCCATTTTTAGCATCTGGAAACACCTAAAATCATTTCCTCACCTGCTTCACCTTTGAATTTAATACAGTCTTATTGTGTGAATATAGTTGCTAACATTTATATTTACTACTATTAAAGAAAGATATTTCATGCATGTTTAGCAAATGTAGGACTACTACTCTGATTTGTGCTCTCCAGGGTAACTTTTTTATTTTCAAATCCCAATATTCAGGGGGGGGCTTTCACCCCTGAATGATATGACCCACATAGGGGTGAGGGCAATAATTTTAATTGCAGAGTTGGGCTTAGAGAGAGGCCACTCTAAGAAACCAAACAGTTTTCATGGAAGTAACTCTTAGCCATAGTTATGGCTACTCTTAGCTTCTCTGCTACAGAAATAAGTTTCATAACGGGAAACCTGAAAATTAACAACTTGGCCTATTTTCTCCCTAATGTTTTAGAGAGTACCAAGGGTTTTCCCAAATGGGAAAATGTAATATTTCCATTTTTCCTCTAATCACTCAAGGGACTTTACCCATCATTTTTAATGATCAGCCTACCATAGTCTGGAATATCTCTGGGTAGGACATGACTCCTAGGATTGAGACTGACCCCTGGAATCCTAGCATCAACAATCCCTTCTGAACTAAAATCAGGAAAATAAATGAAACAAAATAAGTTATCAGTGGCTAAGAGGGTTCAAATGGAGTCAAGAGGCTATTCTGAAGGCTTCCCATAGGCAAACTTTGGCTAGATGTTGTTAATTAGCATGTTTTGCCACACCCCAACTAACATAATTTCTGTTAACCCTTAAGAACACCTAGGTCTCTAGCTGAGATTCTACAAGTTTCATGTATTAAGTTTACAGTCATGTAACCTATAACTTCTAGATGGTTCCTAGGCCAGATTAGTCCTGAAACCCAGAGGTGCCAGCCTCTCCAAGAGTATCAACTCATTCCATCCCCCTATCCTAGAGTCCTGACACCCCATTTCAAAATGAAAAAATTAGAATGGGAGTAGCCCCACAACCACTATAGATGGGATATAGGATCAAAGGAGGAGGGTTTATAACAGAAAAGATAGGATTTACCAAATGAATATAACTGCTGAATCACCATAATGACATTTCTTTTAGCTTCTGGTGTTTTGGAGAAACTAAAAGGAAAAACATGAAAATGTGGAATGGTAATCCATACCAAACTTTGAAATCTGTCCTGTAAGTTTTTGTTACAATCTACTTTGTAAATTATTGATTCTTTGTACATATATTTCACAATAAAAAAAACAAAAACAAAATCCCAACATTCATTTGTGTTTGTAAATTTTAAGATAATGTAATAGGAAAAAAGGATTTAGAAAATTGATCAGGAATGAAGTGGAAAATAACACTTACTTTGGCCAATTTTTCTTACAGGTTTATTTAGCCAACAAATTAATGATAATGTTTCTTCCTTTAAGTTACACAGGTAACTTCATCCACTTGGACTTAACTTCTGTGTGACTGCAGATTCCATCATGCTTGGCTTTAGTATGCCCTTCCAAGAAACAATGATGAGGATATAAATGTGTGGACTGTATTTTCACAGGATATTGCCTTGAGGACCTGTAAGTACACATGGAAGGATTAGGGTTGCAATCCTGTTTGGATGTATACAGGATTCCAGTGCAGAATGTGATTGAAGTCACCATATTTATGTTGATGGGCTTCATAGAAAGTTTGAGCTGAAAGTCTTCCTATTGTTATTACATCTAGCACTCTATCTCTTTACTCTGGTAGGAAATTTGGGACTGGTTCTACTGGTCATTGGGGATTTCTGTCTTCATGATGCCATATTCTGTTTTCTGGGTGTGTTGTCATTCTTGAATGCCTATTATTCTGCTTTTGTCACCCCCACAATGCTAGTCAATGTCCCAGCAGATACTAAAACCTTTTTACATCCTGCATTTGTAAATGCAGTTATTTCTCTTTGCTGCCTTTCAGAGTACAGAGTATTTTCCTAGGCTCTGTGGCTTAAGATCCCTATGTAGCAATCTGCAATCCATGGCTGTATACAGTTAACATGTCATCCCTGGCCTACCTGCCAGTCATGATGGCTTTGTATGTTAGTGGCATTCTGTTTGCCACTTTAAGTACAGTGGCCACTTCTAGCCTATCCTTCTGTGCACACAATGAAGCCCAACAAAGCTTTGTGACACCCATTCACCCCTTACTGTTCCTTGTTCCTATGATCACATAAACCAGCTTCTACATTTCTACTTTGTAGGCATTATTGAGATAACCATTATATGGATTGTCTTGACCCACTGTGCTTTCATTCTGTTCCCTACTTTGAAGATGAATTATGCTTAAGAGAGGCAACACATCTTTTCCACTTGTGGCTCTCTCCTATCCAGTTTGTCCACTAATCATGGGACAATCCACTTCATGTATAGCTAATATCCAGCTATGGTCTGGACTTTGATATGATAGTATCTATAGTTTCTACCGATGTTTCTCATGCTGAATCCCATCATCTAGCACTTCAGAAACAAGATACTAAAGAGGCAATGAAAACATTATTTAAGGAAAATCGTTTCATAAATAAAGTACAATTTTTGCATTGAGTACAACTTGAAAGAATATCACGTCAATCCATATGTCAATGGTGAGAACCAGGGAAGTATACCTTATTTTACTTAGTAGCATCTGCATAACTTAGAATATTTTAAAGAAAAAAATTAATCAGTCTTTCAATGCAGAATTTTACATATATAGATAAGTTGTTTATATATATATATACATATATATAAAGGAACTCTTGGAAGAAGAAGGAAATAGATCCATTATGTAAGACAGAAAAACTTTAGACCAAGACACATATTGAAGATGAGTGGAGTGCAATGAGGATGAAGAAGGGACATTCGGAATGAAAAGGGAGTAGTTCCACTGGACCTCTCAGACATAAATACCTAAAGTTACAATAAGCTATTTGCCCTCGCAAGAATCTACCATATTAAATTTTGCAAATGTAGGGCATATATTGGGGGAAAGTGCTAAATACTTCAAATATATACACTTCAAGCTATCATACTGGGAAAGTTTTATGTTAGTGTTTTGCTAGTAAATATTGACATGGCTAGGAAGACATCTGCTACACCTGTTACAGTACAGTGAGTGGACTCACCAAGGGAGCAGCTGTGGAGGGCCTCGAGTCTGTCGCACAGTCCTGCTCTCTGTTGATGGACAAACTGTGGAGGGATGGGCTCTAACATGTGGGGCAGGGCTGGCTGCCAGCCCAGCTGGGATGAGAAAGCAGGGCCTCCGGATTCCAGCCAAATCTTCGTGTAACTCAGTCCTGCGATCATACTCCTCACAGCCCACTGTGAATCCTGTGTCCTCTCTTCTTCCCAAGATTTTCCATGGAATAAAGTACCACCCTAGGCTCACACAGTCTGTTTGTTCCAGCAGTTTATTGTAGAGAAACAGGGAATATGGAACTCATGACATTGTGGAGAAATTACAAAGGTTAGGAAAAATCTCAAACAATCCTTATTGTGGATACTCATATACTTTTGCGGTACATAAAATGGAGTTTGAACTCTAAAATCCTCTTACTTAAACCTTTTTTTTTCAGTTTTTTTTTCTCTTAAGTTCATCTTTATAAATTTCTGGGAATGGAGCTTGTAAAATCTTTCTACACTCCAAGCCCCTGTGCTTCTCTAAAGCCATCTCTATTTCACGATCCACAATAATTTTTGGCATCTTCGCCTTAGCCATGTTTCACCATCAGTTTGCTTTTGAACTTTGTACTATTGCTTCTTTTTTGTTTCCAGGATTGGGCATCTCCAGTACTGCTAAATCAATCCTTGCAGGCTAATCAGTGCTGAAACATTCCACTTTGTCTTCTGAGAGATTTCAAAAGTACATGTCGATATGTATATGTCTTACATATTAGTCAGGAAAGTAGGAAAATACTGGGCTATGATAGAGACAGCCAAGTTTCTCCAATTCTACTACTGGAGGGACTTAATGCATATCAGGATTTCTTTTGACATGAATATTCCCTAAAGTACTTTCTAGGACTATGATTTGTAAGTTAGCAGTAGATAGCTATGACACACTGTAGAGTTAATTATGGGAGAAAAAGATACAGATTAGAACCTAGACCTCTATCTGTTTTTTTAGTCTATTGGAAAGTTTGGTATGAATTAGACCAAGTTTATGGATTTTTTTCCCACCAATTTAGCAAAATGAGCTTCCCCTTGAGTTGTGGCCTCAAATTATACTTCAGGTCCTCAAGCCATGTCACAAACTAGTGCCAGCTCAGTCTGCCTGTAAGACAGATTGAGTGTGAATTAATTAGTGTAAATAGAAAATGACTGCAGGAAAATGACTAAAAATCACAGTAAAGATAGGCCAATGCCCAAACCTATTTTGTAGAAATACCACAACATTTGATTTTAAAAGACTGATAATATTTTCAATAATCAGATTTTTGAGTGAATGAGGTCATTGTGTGGATAGTGTGCTAAGTGCAAGGGGCAGGTGACAAGCCACAGTGGACACAGTGGAGTCTGCTGGTGTCTTCCTCTGCTCTCGGGGCTTCACCAATCCTAGCTTCTCGCTGTTTCATCTGCAGCTTTTTCTCTGAGCTTCTGTGTGTTTCTCTCTGTTCTGCACCTTTCCTATATATGCAAAGCAAAGAAATAAAAAAAGCAATAGCTTTCAAAGCACTCTTCAACAAGTACTTACAAGAGAAATCCCAGAATTCGTCATGGGCTACCATACACCCTATCAGATTTTTCCTTCTAGCTGCTCCAGAATATAGGAGGCTAGAGGGCTTAAATATTTTTTTTATCATCACAATTGACTTTTTTCCTCCTTTTTTTGTGAAAAATAAAATATATACAGAAAAGCTATAAATTTCAAAGCACAGCACCACAATTAGTTGTAGAACATATTTCAGAGTTTGACATGGGTTTCAATTCCACAATTTTAGGTTTGACTTCTAGCTGCTCTAAGATACTGGAAACTAAAAGAGATATCAATTTAATGGTTCAGGATTCATATTCATTTGTTAACCCCTATCTTCTATGTATAATTCCGCCATCATCTTTGATCTTTCCATACCTCTCATTGGGGTAGTTTGGGCTATGGCAATTCTAAATTTTTCATATTGGAAGGGTCTGTCACTAATATGGGGTAGGGAGATGGAACTATCTGATGTTCTGGAGAGGCTGGGCCCTCCAGGTTTCAGGACTTAACTGGACCAGAGACCCATCTGGAGGTTGAAGATATCTGGAAATTTACTTTAACGCATGGAACCCTTGTGGAATCTTATATATTGCCCTAGGTGTTCTTTAGGATTGGCTGGAATGGTCCTGGTTGGGGTTGGCAGGTTATGACAGCTGTCAAGAGCAACCACCAGAGTAGCCTCTTGACTCTATTTGAACTCTTTCTGCCACTGATACTTTATAAGTTACACTTCTTTTCCCCCTTTTGGTCAGGATGGAATTGTTGATCCCACAGTGCCAGGGTCAGATTCATTCCTGTGAGTCCTCTCCCATGTCACCAGGGAGACTTTCACCCCTGAATGTCATGTCCATGTAGAGGGGAGGACAATGATTTCATGTGCAGAGTTGGGCTTAGATACCCTGAGGCCACATCTGAGCACCAACAGAGGTCCTCCAGAAGTAACCCTTAGGCATGCCTATAGGTAGTCTGAGCTTCTCTGCTACCTACATAAGCTTCACAAGAGTAAGCCTCATGATCGAGGGCATGGCCTATTGATTTGGGTGTCCCTAAAGTTTGACACCGTATCAAGGAATTCCCTGATGGTAAGGTTTAATAGTTCCATATTCTTTTTCCCATCCCTCAGGGGACTTTGCCAATACTTTTTGATTATTTGCTTAATATACTGTAGGATGTACCCAGGCATTACAATAATCTACACAGGATTAAAGGACCTCTTTCTTATTCTGTGCTCCTTGTGTTTCAGTGGTTCAAATGAGCTATACAGATAGGTTGAATTAGAATATACACTACAGAAAATTTCAGTTCCAGACCAAATAAACCTTTCTTCCATTGGTCTCAAAGAGTATATGTGCGGTTCCAAAATACAGACACTGTCTTCCTTACGCCTATGTTCTGAATTACTTTAACCCCAACGTGTTCGGCATCATTCTTATCTCCAAATATCAGGTTACATATATAAAACAGCCTCTCAAAATCCAAAAATAATAATCACCCCTCTGAACTTAATGTGTCTTCTCTAAAAGCGTATAATCTAGGCCCCTGTTTTCTTATAAGCATTTTCTAAAGGTGACCATACCATTCTTGTTCTTTTGTTTCTGGCTTATTTGGTCTCACCAAATGTCCCACATGTTCATTCACATCATTGCATGCCTCATGATTTTGTTTGTTTTTGTAGCAGCACAACCTTCATTCATAAGTATACACCATCATCCACCAATCTACTTCTCTGTCAGTGCATCCTTCAGCCATCTGCATTCATTGGACATCATGTAGAGTGGCCAAAGTCCACAGTCCATCAACATTCTCAATTTTAGATAATTGCATTCTTCCCAAGAGAAAAAGAGCCAACAAACACACCCTCACTAAATGGGAAATCTAAACCTCCTCTTAACTCTTGTCTCTCAACCCATTATTTACCTCTGTTGTTGCTGTGGTAGTGCTGATGGTTTCCTTTAGAACATAGCTCATAGCATACAATAGCAGATTTCCCCCTGTATCCTGGACTTAAACACTCTTTGTACAAGAATCATATATTTGTAGTAGTTGTTGCAAGAACTAATTCATATTTCTAGTGTGAGTCAGTGGGACACGTAGGTCTATACAACCCCTTTCAATCTTGCTCTTCTTCCATATGGTAATATTACTTCTAGACCCACTAGGGAACCACCTTCACTCCTATCTATTCCCTTCTTTTGGAGTTCAACCTCATTAGCTAACCTTTCACCCATTTCTAACTTCTATATATCTCTAAGTTCCCTATCTTCTGTATTATAAGCCTCTGATTATACCATTATGCTGGCCATAAAAGTGGAATCATACAGTATCTATCCTTTTGTATCTGGCTAATTTTGCTCAGCATTATGTCCTCAAGGCTCATCCATCTTGTCATGTGCTTCAGGACATCATTTTGTCTTAGTGCTGCATAATATTACATCGTATGTATACACCACATTTTGTTAATCCACTTGTGTGTTGATGAGCATTTGGTTTGTTTCCATCTTTTGGCGATTGTGAATAATGCTGCTATGACCATCAGTGTACAAATGTTCATTTGCGTCATTGCTTTCAGTTCTTCTGAGTATATACCAAACAGTGCTATTGCTGGGTCATAGGGCAACTCGATATTTGTTTCCTAAGGAACTGCCAAACAGTCCTCCATAGTGGTTGCACCATTATACATTCCCACCAGTTTCTCCACATCCTCTCCAACATTTATAGTTTCCTGTTTGTTTAATAGCAGCCATTCTTATAGGTGTGAGGTGGTATCTCATTGTAGTCTTGATCTGCATTTCCCTTATAGCCAATGAAAATGAGCATGTCTTCATGTGCTTTTGAGCCATCTGTATTTGCTCGTCAGAAAAATGCTTATTCATATCTTTAGCCCATTTTATAATTGGGTTTTTTTGTTGTTGTTGTTCAGTTGTATGATTCCTTAGTATATACAGGAAATCAAATCTTTGTCCATGTGATTTCCAAATATTTTCTCCCACTGAATTGACTACCTCTTCACCCTGTTGATGAAGTCTTTTGAGGTGCAGAGCATTTGATTTTGAAGAGTTCCCACTTACCTATTTCTTCTTTTGTTGCTTGTGCTTTGGGTGTAAAGTTTAGGAAGCTATCTCCTATTACTAGGTCTTGAAGATGTTTCACTATACTTTATTCTAGAAGCTTTGTGGTACTTGTTCTTATATTTAGGTGTTTGATCCACTTTGAGTTAATTTTTTTGTAGGGTATAAGATAGGGGTCCTCTTTCATTCTCTTGGGTATTGATATCCAGCTCTTCCATGCCCAATTGTTGAAAAAACTATTTTGTCCCAGTTCAGAGGATTTGGGGGCCTTGTTAAAAATCATTTGACCATGGATTTGGTGGTCTATTTATGCAGTTTCAATTCGATTCCATTGGTCAGTCCTTCTGTATTTGTGTCAGTACCATGCTGTTTTGAGCATTGTGGCTTTATAACAGGTTTTAAAGTCACAGAGTGTTAATCCTCCCACGTCATTCTTCTTTTTTATGGTGCTTTTAGCTATTCAGGCCTCTTTCCCCTCCAGATGAACTTGGTATTTAGCTTTTCCAAATCTTCAAAGTAGCTTGTTGGAATTTTGATTGGTACTGTGTTGAATCTGTAGATCAATTTGGGGAGAATTGACATCTTGACTATATTTACCCCTCTTATTCATGAGCAGGGAATGTCTTTCCAGCTATTTAGATCTCCTTTGATTTCTTTTAGCAATGTTATGTAGTTTTCTGTGTACAAGTCCTTTACATCCCTAGTTAAGTTCATTCCTAAGTACTTGATTCTTTTAGTTGCTATTTTGAATGGAATTTTTTCCTTATCTTACTCCTCAGTTATGTCATTGCTTGCATATAGAAATGTTACTGATTTTTGCATATTAATTTTATATCCCACCACCTTACTGAATTTATTAGCTCAATTAACTTTGCTGTAGATTTCTCAGGATCTTCCAAGTATAGTATCATATCATCTGCAAATAATGAGAGTTTTCCTTTTTCTTTTCCAACTTGGATGCCTTTTATTTTTTTTGTCCTGCCTGATCGCTCTAGCTAGAACTTCTAGCACAATGTTGAATAAGAGTGGTGACAGTGGGCATCCTTGTCTTGTTCCTGATCTTGGGGAACCTCCTTACTGACTTTTATAAGCTGTAGGCTACTACCATGTGCACCTCCTTACCTCCCTGATAAATCAGAGGTTACCTCCTTGTGTACCTCCTCTCTTCCATTCATACATCATTAGTTAGCTACATGTACATCCCTTCTTCCTGTCATAAATCAGAGGATAATTCCATATGTACCTCCTTGTGTCCTTTCATAAATCATAGTTTAGGATTTATGTCCTTTCATAAATCATAAGTTACTTCTACGTATACTTCCTTACTTCTTACACAAATCATAGGCTACTTCATGTGTATCTCCTTACTTCATTTCCTAAATGATAGGTTATTACCATGTGTACTTCCAGACTTCCTTTCATAAATCATGGCTTACTTCCATGTATTCTTCCCTACTTCATTTTATAAGTCATGCATTTCTTCCATATATACCTCTTTAATTCCTTTCATAAATCATAGGTTACTACTATTTATACCTCCTTATTTGGTTTCTTAAATCTGTGTACCTCCTTACTTCCTACCATGTGTACCTCTTTACTTCCTTTCATAAATCATAGGTTATTGCCATGTTTACATTCTTACTTCCTTTATAAACCATGGTTTACTTTCCATTACCCCTCCTTACTTCATTTTGTAAATCCTAGGTTACTTCCGTCTGTATCTCCTCAGTTCGTCTCACCCATCATGGGTTACTTCCATGTGTCCTCCTTACTTGCTTTCATAAACCATGGGTTACTACCCTCTGTACCTCCTTACCTCCATTCATAAATCAGAGCTCACTCCTATGAATACCTTCTTGCTTCCTTTCATAAATAATGAGTTAATTCCATTTTACCTCCTTCCTTCTGTTCATAAATCATAGGTTATTTCCATGATCCCCTCCTTTCTTCCTTTCATAAATCATAGATAAAGTCCATGAATACCTCCTACTTTACTTTCATAAATCATATATTACCTCCAAGTGTACTTCCTTATTTCCTTTTTAATCATAAGTTACTTACATGTATACTTCCTTATTTCCTTTTTAATCATAAGTTAGTTCCATGTATACCTCCTTATTTCCTTTTATAAATCATAGATTACTTCCATGTGATCTCCTTAGCTTATTCCATAAGTCATGTATTACCTCTATTTATACCTCCTTACTTCTTTTCATAAATAGTAGGGAACTTCCATGTATACCTCCCTACTTCCTTTCATAAATCATGAGTTACCTCCATGTTTCCTCCTTACTTGCTCTCGTAAATTATAGGTTACTTCCTTGTATACCTTGTTATTTCTTTTAAAATTGTGGCTTACTTCCATGTGTATCTCCTTTCTTCCTTTCACAAATCATGGATTATTTTTACATATTAACCTCCTTACTTTGTTTCATAAATCATGGGTTACTTCCTTGTATACCTCCTGAATTCCTTTCATAAGTCTTAGGTTACTGATAGGTAACCCTCCTTACTTCATTTCATAAATTGTAAGTTATTACCATGTGACCCTCCCTACTTCCTTTCATAAATTCATGTTACTTCCATGTGTACCTCCGTACTTCCTTTCTTAAAGCACAGATTAATAACATTTTTACTTCCTTCATTCTTCTCATAAATCAAATTTACTTCCATGTATCCCTCCCTCCTTCCTTTCATGAACCACAGGTTACTTCTGTGTGTACCTCCTTCCTTCCTTTCAGAAATCATAGGTTACTTCAATGTGTACCTCCTTATTTTCTTTCATTAGTCATATATTACCTCCATATGTACTTTCTTCCTTCATTTCATAAAGCTTAGGTTCTGCCTGTGCATACCTCTTTATATCCTTTCATAAATCATAGGTTTCCACCATGTATACCTCCTTACTTCCTGTCTTAAAGGATGGGTTACTTTCATGTCACCTACAAAATTCCTTTTATAACTCATAAGTTACATCTATATATATTTCCATTCATAAATCATACGTTTGTACCATATATGCCTCCTTATTTTCTTTCATAAATTGTATGTTAATTCCATTTGTACCTCCTACATTTCTTTCATAAATCCTAGGTTACTATCACGTGTACCTCCTTACTTCCATTCATACACCATTGGTTAATTCCTTATATACTTCCTTACCTCATTTCATAAATTGTAGGTTACTTTCATGTGTGCCTTTGTTTTATAAAGCCTAGATCACTTCTGTGTACTTTCTTACTTCCTTTCATAAAGCAGGGGTTAATACAGCTCCTTACATCCTTTCATAAATACTATTTTACTTCCATGTATACTACTTTACTTCTTCCTTAACTCATAGATTACTTCCATGGGTGCCTCCTTATCTCCACTCATACATTGTAGGTTACTTCCATGGATAGCACCTTAATTTTTTTCATTAATCATAGGTTACTACCATGCTCACCCCCTCATTTCCTTTCATAAATTGTAGGTTACTCCCATATGCCTCCTCCTTTCATCAATCATCTGTTGCCTCCATGCATAGCTCCTTACTGCCTTTCTTAAATCCTTGGTTACTTCCATGTGTACCTCCTTCCATCCTTTCATAAAACAGACTTCCATGTGTACCCCCTCATTTCCCTTCATAAATTATAAGGATACCACCTTACTTCCTTTCTAAATTGCAGGTTACTTACAAGTATAACTCACTACTTCTTTCATAAATATAGCTTACTTCCATATATACCTCCTAACTTCCTTTCATAAAGCATAATTTACTTCCATGTAGGTCTCTTTAATTACATTCATAAATTATAGTTGACTTCTATGTATGCATCCTTACTACATTTCTTAAATCAAGGGTTATGTGTACAAGCACCTCCTCACTTTCATACATTGTAGGAGTCAACCTGTGTGTCTCTTGCTTTCTTTCATAAATCGTAGGTTACATCAATGCATACCTCCTTACTTCCTTTCAAAACTCCTGGGTTACTTTCATGTATACCAGCTTAGCATTAAAACAATTTTTTAATTGTTATCAATTTCCATAGCAGAAACAATTTCTCTGCATTTGAAATTGACAAAAAGTACACTTGGGACTTTGAAATGTTGTCTGAAGAATTGTGAGAATGACAACAATGACAATTTCACCCACATAAAGGAAGTTTGGCTCTTTCATATTTTATAAGCTTCTCTATTAAAGAATATAAATCACATTCCTCTGGCTATGGGTATAAACGATCCTTGAGTGCTGCCACGCAGATAGCATTCAAACACTCTCTTCTTTGCCAAGTGCCATCAGCCCCTGGCATTTTTTCCTCCTTTCCCCATGATGAGTTTCCTGACTTCTCAGGACAGACTGACATTCCCAACACTTTTCCTTTTTTTAATCTTTGCTTGGTTTCTCTAATCCCAGAATGCTAGGACCCACTAGCTAAAAATTAAACATTATTTCTTCTCTTGAAAATAAAGCTTATTGACTTCCAACTGGATGTCATGGGATTCCTGAAGTGAATTAATAAAATAGCTTTTCCACTCTTTCCCCAAGACCTCCAGCCTTGTTTATTTCTTAGGTAAATACATATACACCAACAGATACAAGTAAACACACACACATCTCATCTAAGACATACAGCTATGTTCACTTGAGATCATTGAACATTTGGGACAGGCTATTTGACTGTGTTACAGTTATTTAAGGGTAAGGAAGTGTGGTCTCTACAGTTATTTAAGGAATAGGTGCAATGTTAATAACTGATGTTATGAGATAATTACAAATAGTCATCATGAAGCAACCCACATCAGTGTTTAAGAACGGTAGACACAACTTGGCGGCCCAAAATTAGCCAGCAGGAATGTTTACACATACACTTAATGAGCATGTTACCAACATAACAAGCAAAGAACACAAAGTATTAATATTTAATTAATCATAAGTAGCAAATCTGGTCAAAGACACATACGGAGCCTGTAACTTCAAATGCACCCTAAACTCTACAATATAAACACTAAACACTCCTTTGTGTTAAACTCTTCACCTCGATGTCTTCAATTCATTTCTTTTTTTTTTTTAATTTGCATATCGGCAGGAGGCACCAGGGATCGAACTCCAGACCTCCAGCACAGCAGGTCGGAGCTCTGCCTGCTGAGCCACGGCAGCCACCCTCATTTCTTCCTATTAATGTGATTGCAAATCATTTTCAGTTTGTGAAAATCCTTTTTAAAAAATGTAATTCTTTAAACCTGTGAGCATGGAAATATACAAAACCAATTTAATAAATGACTTTGAATCCATTAAATTGCCATCGTAGCCCAATTCTATATTCATAGGTAATGATGAATATATATATATATATATAAATGTGGGCACCACTTACTGCTCTGATTGTACTGTCCAGTTGATAGGCATGCTGACTAGTGCATCACACTGAAAACATTTCAAATAATTATCTGGCTCTCTTCATCTCCATTGCACTAATGCTGAAAATGTAAGGAAATCATACATAGGGCATCTGAACAGAAAGCACTGATCCAAGGTAGCAGGCGTTGTGTTTGAGCAATAGCCAAACAGGCAGATGTAATAAGTGGCAGAGACCAAATTAGTATTCAGCTGGCCAGTTCGCCTCTCTTTTTCCCCAATATATTTCAGGTACATCTCATTCAAGGTCAATAGGGGAATCTGTGCACAGATAAATAAATGGGAAAGCCAAAGGGCAATAGCTCAGGCCCCGAGACCCCTGGGCTTGAAAGCTTGGCTCATGCCCTCAGAACTCACCTTTGTCACACACGGGCACTATTCAAAGACCATAAACACACTCAACAGTTCATCTTAAAATCTCATTATCAAAAGTGTTTCACACTTCAAGAATACCAATCAATTGTCTAATAGTGAGGTAAAAATGGGGACAAAATGGTACAGATATCCTCTTCCAGTTAGTTCTCATCCAGTTTTGACACTTCAAGGTCACTCCATTGCTATCTTTCAAAGCAATATGGTCCTTCTGAGACTGGATTATTTGGCAATTTAAGGATCTGAGCCAAATTTTATGACAGGAACATAAGCCCTGGATATCATCAGTATGATGCAGCAGTCCTGCTGAGTAACTGATATTTAAAAGTTCTTGTCATAACTCTAGCTCAAATTAGCAGAGCTGTCTTAATTAAATCTACTAGCAGTTCTGGTTTCCAAATTTTGGACAGTCAAGTACATTTGCCTCTAATGCTAGTTTCCTGTGACAGTGCAAAAGCTTCACATGGCACCTCATTCTTATTTCAGTGAAAGCTTGAATTTCTATTTTTTTAAGCGACTAGGAGACCAAGAAAATCATACCCTCACATATTTGCCTTTATCTCCTAAAATGGCAAGTAAACATCCTTGTTATTCTTTTCTATTTAAGTTGACAGTTGAAAAAAACAGGTTTTCCATCTCAAGGTGATGTTTAAACATTTCACTATAAAAAAAGTTCCGGTTTAATCAAATGAATCAAAAAGAATGTTTAGCCAGGAATTTTCAATCCCTAATCAAAAGTAGCACTGTCAAGGTTGAAAGAAAGTACTAATAATCCAATTTTCTGTTCTTGGTTCCCAGGCTTTTCTCCCTGCAGTTCGGATGTTATGTCAGTTTGAGGACTCTTGCAATCAAATGCCTGTGAGAAAGCATCTGAGGCACCCAAGATAAGTGATGGGATGCCAGCCGCAACCTGGATTAAAATAAAGAGCTTGGAAGAATCAATGTCTGTTTTAGTTCTTGATACATAAGAAAAGAAGATAAAAATGCGTAACAAAAGTTTACAAAGATACATCGGTATGTCTATCAGATGGAAAGATGAGAAAGGTGGATTTGTTTATCTGTGTCAGCACATGGTATAATTGATATTGATAGTCTTAAACATAATTTTTAACTTCATAACATCTGAGATAACCAAAGTTGGCCATTGAAAACTGAAGTGTACTTGTGACTTCTGACAGGGCTGCTTCATCAGAAGCTGGCAGCCCCCAGCAGTGTCCACGTTCCCAACAACAGTCCTTTATTACGAAGTGACAAGAAACTTGGCAAATCTGGGTGGCAGAGGCCCTGGGAGGAGCCTGAGGCTGCACAAGCTGCCCCACCTGGCCACCTACTTGAGGCTGTAGGACGTATCAATGATGGACTGAACAAGACTTTGGTCTCTAAGTTCCTTACCATCAGAAAGGTCGACTGGCCCATTGTCAGAAAGGCCATGTGCTGGGAGTAATGAGAACACGGCCGGGACTGCTGACCACATGTCCACGTGTGAGAAGGAGGTGGGAAAGCTTGCAGGCATTTTCTGGGAATGTACATATCAGCAACCAAAGACGGCACCTGGAGAAGAGGCACTTAGCATCATTCATATGGGGTACATGACAATCACATTTCACAGAAAATAAACTATAATCATCAGCAAGCTTCCAATGAATGCAGTAGTTTGACCCTAACGGATAAACGCCTTCACTATGTTACTAACACTTTTCTTGTTGAAGAGTAAAGGCTGTGAAATTCAAAGCACCAGCACAGTAACAGAGGAAGGCCTTCTTATTTTAGGTAAATCACACCCAAGGTGGAAAGTATAGTCAAGTTCACTGCATCAGCCATTTGGGGTTAAAATAGATCACTGATTATGATTTGAGGAAAGTCTATCGAATATTTGATTCTATTTTATGCCTGAGGTAGCCTTACATCTAAAAAACAGCTTGATACATATGGAGCACCTACTAATGATGTAGACATCCAGTTACAAAACGCAGAAAGCCAAGCAGTTCTCTTTCGAATTTCTGAATATAAAATCAGAAGCATTTATGTGGAACAGACCAGAAAGCAGAAAGGGCTGGGCCCACCCCTGCCCATGCCACACTCAGGACCCAGCTGTGAGGCACTGCTCATAGGAAAAGGCCATGCTGGGCCACGCTGTGTGCAGGGGAGGGGGTCCACTAGGGGACCGTGGGGCCCATGGGACTGCTCACCAACTGTGAGATAGGAGGCCGGGCCTGGCCCCAGGGCAGCTGGGAGGCAGGTGGCAGCGCCTCTCACCCTCACCCTGGGGAGGGCTCACTTGGCCACAACAGCACCTCACTCTGTGCGGGCAAGGGTGGACAGAGGTGAGACGCCAGGCCGTGGGCTCCTGGTCCTGGAAGCCGCCCCTGGTCCTCGTGCCGGGGAGGGTGTGGGAGCTGCAGAGCGAGGTCCAGACCGACCCCGGCGAGTGGGGCCTTGTTCACAGTGACACCCATGCCCGTGGGCTGCGGGAAGCCGCAGGGCCTTGGAACAACCCCTGCCCTCGCCTCTCTCCAGGAGTCAGGAGGTATCCCCGCATCTGAAGGTGTTCACAGCAAGGCCGGGTGGGAAATCAGCACATGGAAATATTCCACACACCCAGGAAGCAAGGCTGGCCACAGCAGGGGGTTGGGCATGACCTGGAGGCAGCAGGCCCCGCAGACGCCACAGGCCCCGCAGGCCCCGCAGGCCCCGCAGACCCCGCAGACGCCGCAGGCCCCGCAGGCCCCGCAGGCCCCGCAGGCCCCGCAGACGCCGCAGGCCCCGCAGGCCCCGCAGGCCCCGCAGACACCGCAGCGCACAGTAGGTGACGCCGGGAGGAGTGTGGCCTGCGTTAACCAATAGAGCAGGTCGCCGTGCCTGGGGTCGGGGCCACGCGCCTCCACATGATCCTGGAAATGCCGCAGGGCCTTGCCCCACACCTCTGTGTCTGTTCCCTCTAAAACCGAAGTGCCTTTCGTGGCGCAGGCTGAGAATCCAGGCATGTGCCCAGTCCCTTTTACGGGTCAGCGAACAGTCTGCTCCAGCGCAGGCTAGAAGACGCTTCTCTAGGTTTTACCCCAGGCAGCAGCTGCAGCATATGCTGTCCCTACGTGCCCAACCCGAAGCGAAGGCAGTGTTCAGAAATTGATATGTGATTTTTTTCCTTCCACAAAAGAAATCATTGACTGGAAGAACATTCAAGCTGCCGAATAGATCAAATCATCTCACTCCACATTTGATATAGGGTGTGATCCAACCTAGGATCTTTCTTCTTTAGTCTCTCCCTCCTTCCATCCTTCCTTCCATCCCTCCACCTTCGCTCTGTCCTTTCCTTTCTCCTCCCTTCTTCCGCAAAGGTGTATTGAGCACTGCTACCTCCCAAGCGCAGCTCCAGCTGTGGGACACTCGGAAGGAACACTTCGTGAGGGCGCCCGTCCTTGGAGGGAGACCCCAGCGGCAGGGGCAGCCACGGGTGCGATAAGGTGGGCATGGCAGGACCTCCGAGGGGGCTAATTCACCTAAAATAACTTCTGCCAAGGAGACATTAATCATCCTTCAGGGAAGTCCTACTAGGTCAAAACCTTGGGCATGTAACTTCTTTATAACTCATACAACACTGAACTACAGGAAATAAAGGAATAAAAGCCAAGAACTGTGTAACCTCAGTTCAAGTAAGAGCCTCTGATCATACAATAAATGATGATGTTGTGGGCGGGGCTTAGCTTCTAGACCCTGTGATATGCGTCATCTCTTTGGTACATGACGCGCAAAAAAATTCAGAAGACAGTTGAACAAATAAAATTAAATTAAAAAGAAAACTGCCCCGTGACTTCTGGACCAGGATGGCAGACGAGCACATGGCTTTCATCTCATGCCCTTCCTTCAGCTTGTTGAAAGCAAGGAAGGCGGAAAACATGGAAGTAACCTATGATTTATGAAGGAAAGAAGGAGGGATACATGGAAGTGACCAATGATTTGTGAAAGGAAGAAAGGAGGTTAATATGTAAGTAACCCATAATTTAAGAAAGGAAGTAGGGAGGGATACATGGAGGAAACCATGATTTATGAAAGGAAGTAATGGGGTACTCATGGAAGTGACCTAGGATTTATGAAGGGAAGTGAGGAGATACACATGGGAATTACCTATGATTTATGAAACAAATTAAGGAGGTACACCTGGGAGTAACCTTTGATTTATGAGAAGAAGTAGGGAAGCATTCATGGAAGTAACCTATGATTAAGAAAAGACCTAGGAGGGTACACATGGAAGTAACCTACATTGTATCAGATGAAATAAAGAGGCATAGATGGTAATAACCTATGATTTATGAATGAAATGAAGGAAGAAGGTATACATAGCAGGGAATCACGCAGAGGATGGCAGTGAGGGGGGTCAGAAGGGATGGACTGTGGAAATAATTTGAAGGTAAAACAAAAAAGTCTAAAAGAATATGAGGTGGCAAAGGAAGAGAAGAGGCAACGTGTCATCAATGTTTGTGTTTGAACTTCTGGAAAGATAGAGATGCAATGAACTCAGGTGATGAATATTGTACACAAGGACGTTTCAGAGGGAAGAAAGGATCTGGAGCTTGTTTTGGACATATTGAGTTGAAATCATGTATGGACATCGGGCTGATGGTCGTCAAGTAAGGACAAGCAACAGGAGGTGAGATAAATGCAGGAGACATTGGACTAGAGACAATACTTAAAACCATGAAGCTGGAAGACCACCCAGGGGTTAGTGTGACAGGCTAGAGGAGAGCATCAGGGCCTGAGCCTTGGAAGGTTCCAACATTTAGAGGTCAGGAGAGAAAAGGAAAATTCAGCAAATAAAAGACTGAGAAGCAGTGGCCAGTAAGGGAGCAGGAATAGCAGCCAAATGATTTGTACTGGAAGCTAAGTGAGGCAAGTGCATCAGAGGCAAGCGTGAGTAACTGTGGGAAGCGCTGGTGATGGGTCAGTTAAGACGAGAAATGAGAATAGCCCATCATCTCTACAAACAAGGGGTTTGTTGATGACTTTGATAAAAGCAATGTTGGTGAAGTGGGGGGCAGTAAATACATTACTGGAGTGAATTCAAGAGAGAACTTGATAAGAGGGTATGGGAGGCAGAAACTATAATGATTACTTTAAAAAGTTTTGATTCAAAGAACAGGAGCAGAGAGGGGCAGTAACTGGAAGAGGAAGAGGGATATCGGGGGTTTTGTTCATTTGTTTTTCAGGTAGGAGAAGTTCTAACAGGCTTGTCTGCTTAGGAGAATAAACCACAGGAGAGGAAAAAGCTGATGCTGCAGGATAGAGAAGGGACGAGCTGGAGTGTTGTCTTCAAGAAGAATGATAGGGAGAGGGGTTGAAGATCTGCAGATAGAGAACCATGAATGAAATAGCTGCACGGCAGTAGAACTCTGCCCACCACGCTGTGGGTAACATGGAGGAGAACACTGATTCCACACCCCCGTAACACTCTCCCCTTTCTTCCTTGTTACTGTTCTCCAATTTTTGTCTTCCGGTTCTGCAAAGCCTGCCTCCTTTGCTGCTGAGTGTGGGTCTTTGACTAGGCTTTAGCCCATGAGGATTAGGCAGAAGTGTTGCTCGTAGCTGTGGGACACATTCAGGTTAGGGAGGGCTGTGCTGCTCTCTCTCTTGCTGCTTTCTGCTGTTTGGATTGCAGATGCAATGGCTGGACATTGAGGAGCCTAATTGGACCATTACCTGATAGGTCTCAGTTTCTAAGAAAACAAAACTAAGGCAACCTCACAAGTCAATTCTTTACTGGTGGACAGAATAGTAGAAGGGAAAGTGGGCCAAGAAAGGAGGGTAGACAAATGTATAGTGGCATGTTTCTGGGTTACCCACAGCTTCACAGGAAAGCACAACTGGCTCCACAGTCATGGCAGAGTGTAAGGGGGAAGACAGGAGCCTTGATATCTATGGTCTCTCATTGGCCAAACTTCTCACCTGGGCCGCTCAGTCTGTCCTGCTCTGAGCTGTCTTACCTGTCCTTCTGGGCAGTTGCTAAAGAAAGCAAAGCCTCCTCTTGTTGGGTTGAGCTAAAGGTGGCTACTGGAGCTGCTGGGGCTCCTGTGCTGCTGTGGGTATGATGGGCAGATGCCATGCTAACGTGCAGCCCTCACCTCAGAGGAGGCTAGGGCAAGCAGTGGTTGGAGAAGATGAGATGACGGCTGTGGAGGTCAGTGCTGTGCAATTGTGGGGCTGTGGGGCTCATCCCTAGGACTCCTCTGGCCAGAGCCAGGGCAAAGAGTCTGGGCTCATGTCCACACCCTTCCATGACCAGGAGGGAGACAGGGAAGCAGGTAAGTCTCCAATTCTTCATCTGCTTCAAGAAAATGATTTGGGGTAAGTAAGAAGCATGGGGAATGATGTTCAGTGCCATGCTTGTTATCTGCATCTCGGGTCCAAGCATCCATCACAGTCTAATTCCTCAGGGTCATATTTTCATCTTGTCTTCTAATACCGAACCTTTTGGGTCATATCCACAGATCTGAAGTGAGGATGGGACTCTATGGTGTCATCTTCTGATGCATCGTCACCGAGTTTGGCGAGGATGAAGTGTGCGCAATGAAGGACCGCAGCAAAGGACCACGCCTGTGGCACTGTCAGCGAGGGCCCGACATCCTGTTGATTAAACCAGCGTCAGCTTTGTCATCACACAGGGGAGAGGGCTTTTAAAATGTTCTGTTTGTCATTAGTTGAAATACGTAACTTGAAAAGTCTACCTCTCTCCATCTTTATTCACTTTCTACCCTGTTGTGAAGTCTATAAATAAAAAGCTAAACTAAGTGCTTCTCAAAAGGTGAGACGTAGAAAGGAGGAGGAGGCAGGCCCACTTCTCTCTCTAAAAGATGGTGTGCGTCAGACTTGCACAAAGAGAACAAGAAGAATGCCTGCGGTCACCTCAGGCCAGACCAAGGACAGAGAGGAAGGACACACGTCAGATGAGGTGGCTAGTTGGTAAGGTGAGGCAGGGCATGACCCGGCTCCCGAGGTTTGGGTGCCAGAGGCTGCTCCCCTGGGTTGCTCTTGGCTCTCTTAAGGGGTTTTGGCTCTTGGAGGTGCTGGTGCTGACCTTGGGGCTGGGAACCTTCAATGGCAGAGGAGAAGAAGAAATAAAAGCAGGCTGGAGAAAAGGACAGGGTAACCAAGAGATTCGCAGGCCACCATCCAGCGAGGTCCACTGATTCCCGTTAGTGCCTGGAGCCGCGATGCAGGTAAGAAGGACTCATTATGCAGGGGCCCAAGTGGGGCCACAAGGGACAGGAAACTCAAAACGGAAGTGACTTCAGCAGCACAGATGCCTATTTTTATCTCACATAAATGCCCAGAGGTGGGCCAGCGGGGTGGGATGGACGCCGCGGCCTGCGTCCCACTGCCATGCCTGGGCCCCTCCCAGGAGCCATGCAGGTCCCCTGCTCACAGCTCCCACCAAAGACATTGCCCCAGCCTTGGAAAGACAGGCTGGAGGGGACAAGCCGGGCCAGCGATGGAAGGGCCCTGCGTGATGGACACTGCGTGCGTTCACATGCCATCTGCCACCTGCCAGGATGCAGCCATCGGGCACATCAAGCTGAAGGTTCGGCCGGAAGGTGAAACTTTCATCTGAAGTTGTCCTGTGTCCAGTGGAAACGTGGGAATTCTATTGCTGGGGGAGAAGGGAAAACAGACTTCTGGGGGACAGCTAGAAACCTACGTCTCAGTCATCTGAGCCACTGACCTTTAGTTTCCCAAGTCATTGTGTAACTTTGAACAATGTATTCCCATTGTAATTCTTGGATCTTAGGCTAATATTACAATTTATTTTAATCCTTTGAGACTTATTGAGCAAGGCAGAAAACCAAATTTAGATGGCATTTTCATGCACAGTATTTGCAACTGAGCTTCTTGGGAGAGTCTGCAGGCATGGCTGCATCAGCAGGTAACCTTCCCAGGCATGCATTTGAAAAGAAATGCATTTACCAGCTGAGGAGGGGCCTCTAGGTTCCGGCCTCTCTTTCCTTCAGCGTGCATCTGTTCCCTCGCTGAGCATCCACACTGACGTCCCAGGCAGGGTGCAGAGGTAAGGAAGCTGCCCTCCAGCCTCAGGAATTCGGGGGCCCAGGTGTGGTGGGCACGGGGCTAGGGGGGTCCCGGTTGGGGCCTGGTCTGGGAGAGAATCCACAGGGCGAACTTGGAATAATCAGAGTTGGATTATTCTCAGTGGAAGAAAGCCTGAGACACAGATCATTGTAATGCATTAAATGCTTTTGTAAAGTTGTCCAATAGTTTTTAAAAATGACCTTTTTCTAAGGAAAAGTAGGGTTAGGTTTGACTACTTCCTGAGCGAGTGTTGCAGTTGAAATCATGGCCACCTTCCTGATGTGATTTCTCTTTGCTGCTCCTCCATCTTCTTCTCCCCAGGTGCCAGTGCTCCCCCACGCCCTGAGGAACCTTCTCCCTCCTGCCCTGCCGTGGGGAGGAGAAGTGGTGATGGTCCCCCATGCCCTGCCCCATGGAGCTCATCTCCTGGATGCTGACATGCATGTGGAATGAGGCACCAGCCGAGCAAAGCCAGGGAGACTTAATTAAAGGACTTGTACTGAGCAAGACAGAAGGAGAAACCATTTTTCTACTAAACTGCAGGCCCAGGAAACGCAAGTCTGAATTTCCCGGGCAGTCACCACCTGAAGAGAAGCTGCCTGAAAGGGAAGTGAATCAACACAATGGAGCTGGGCCCCAGAGCCCAGGGTGCAGCCAGACCCAAAGCCTCGTTCAGACCTGGACTTGTGCTTTCATTCCCCGAGAAACTGCTGAGGCCTCAGACCAGCGTAGGGAGGGTTTCTGTGCTGGCAGAAGAGGGTGCTGGCAGCTCTGTGGAGATACGGATGTAGGCAGTGAAGGGGTTCACAACTGGGGGATCCAACTCTTCCCTCTTGGGTGCTCTACGTAAGATTTCCCATGCAATGTTCCTTACACGTAGGCTTTCCCACAAAACTGGTGATTCCATAAGAAGCATGCAGTTGCAGAGGCTTGCTAGTTACATCAAGGCTTGGGGCTGCATCGTGCATCGTGTTAGATCCTGGAGGAATCTTGCAGCGATGAACCTGGCTGCAGTGTTTACATGGCATCTCACGCTGTGCCTGTCCATGGCACCGCTTCCCTCTGTGCACACTTCTTCGAAGAGCACAGTTTGTAAAATTCTGCCCTACAATTTCACCTGGAGGGAGATGCAGGCCATAGGTCAGAGGTAGTATTTAGGCTCTTTTTTGGCCTCGGATTTTGGTTTCTAGACTGGGAAAAATGGAAAAGAAATCTCTCATAATCACCCAGACAAGATTTCCTCCTGAAGCCCCACCTTGTCACCATATCCTGCTGAACTCGGGAGTGAATGTCGCTCCTGTTCAGATTTGTGACATAGTAAAACTGACTATTATTCTGGATAATGAACATAGTGCTACAAGAGGCCAGTTGAAAAGGTGAAGTTCATCACAAAACTGTCTGAATGATTCCAGTCAGACCTTGGCTTAACTCTAATTTCAAAGTTGGAACCATGTTTTGAAAAATAGCATAATTCATTTTATTACCATTGGAACAATAACCTATATTTTAAAATGATTTAATTATATTTTCAATGCATTTCACAATGAATCTGACATAAAGCAGATAGAAAGTTATTTTGGAATTAGAGAATTTATCATCATTTATATTCTTCAGTTATTTCATAAATGACTATTTGGCTGAGAAAGGAAAGAAGACACCACATTGTCAACAGAATGCCATGAACTATGCCACATATGCTCTCTTATTCAACAGTGAGTTATATAAGAGATTTCAAGTATGGTGCAGGTATGATATTTGTAAGAATAATGATTAAAAGATTATAAGGGGCGGCTGCCGTGGCTCAGCAGGCAGAGCTCCGACCTGCCGTGCTGGAGGTCTGGAGTTCGATCCCTGGTGCCTCCTGCCCATATGCAAATTAAAAAAAAAAATCTTTAAAAAAAAAGATTATAAGTAATATAGTTTTATCTTTTAGTTCAATTATTAACAGGTTCTTGGTTACAGTTCTTTTGAATCAGAGGCATATTGACTTATCAGTCTCCAAGTTCTCTGTGAAGCTGTGGGAGCTCTGCTGTCAGACTTTGGAATCTAAATGTGCTTATCCCTCACGGCACCCTGTGCAGCCTCCTGTGGCCACCTGGCCCCACTCAGAGTCCACCAGTGGCCCCCGGCATGCATCAGGGCATTCGCTTCTTTCTTCCTTGTCCAGTTGTCTGCATGGGTAACTCCTGGCCTCTTTCAAGATTTTATTTAGATGCTATTTTGTCAATGAGTCCTGCCTGCAGGGTCCTACTTTAGGTTGCGACCCCCATCTGCACCCCCAAAGGCCCCTGGCCTGCTTTTCCATACTTCCTGTGGCACGCACCCCACCTCACAGGAGAGGTGACCTACTGACGCCCATAGCTTTGGTGGTGCCGTGGCTGTGTCTGCTTCGCTGCCAGGATGGAGGTCCCTGAGGCAAAGAGTACATTGGTTTGGACACTGCAGTATCCTTAGTTCCTAGGATAGTCCCTGGAGCATAGTAGGTGCTCAAACCATGTTTTTGGAATGAATGAGCAGGTAAAATTTCACCTGTGAAGAGCAGGAAAACAGGCAAAGCAGAGAAACCCCAGATGCCTGGTGAACCGCAGCGGTGATGAAAGGGTCAGATTGTTTATGGCCTTGCAGTGCCCATCGGCTGGGAATTAACCTCAACTTTTTCTGACTCAGAATTCCTCTTGCTTTTATAGCTTACTCAATTCCCATGGACCTATTAAACTCCAAACAAATGTAATGTCCATTACGCTTAGGATATTTTATCAGGGTAAAACACTCTCTCTTCCTTTGAACTCATACAAATGACAAATCTCTCTATTATTTCCATATAGGTACAGGTTTTATCTAACCTCAAAGACTGCTGAGTCTTTAGATGCAAGGCCCATTAGTTTCTCTCACATTGCCTTTGGAAACACTGTTTATTTTCTTCCTCGCATTTATAGAAATCTATAATTTTCTTGTTAATTTCTCTGTTGACTTTTTTTTGTCTCCTCCTCCATTAGAGTCTAAGTTTTATAAGGATAAGGAATTTGACTATTTTATTCACCAGTATTTTACTCAGGCTAAACGTAATTCCTGGCCAAAAAAAAAAAAAAGTTGCTGATAAGCACTTA
>PVIY010036923.1:0-25082 GCA_004026745.1 Myrmecophaga tridactyla
ACTTGAGAGAGAAACCCTGAACTTCATCGGCCTTCTTGAACCAAGGTATCTTTCCCTGGATGCCTTTGATTGGACTTTTCTATAAACTTGTTTTAATTCTCAGCCTTAGAACTGTACACTAGCAACTCATTAAATTTCCCCTTTTAAAAGCCATTCCGTTTCTGGTATATTGCATTCCAGCAGCTAGCAAACTAGAACAGCACTGAATTATGTATTTGAAATATATTGAATTATATGTTTGAATGTTAAAGGGAAAATTTTGGGTTCAAAGAAATATTCTACATCAACTCAAGAAGATGATGGAAAATATGGCTAAAGAGATAAAGGATATTAAGAAGACAATATATGAACATAAAGAAGAATTTGAAAGTATAAAACGAAACATAACACAAATTATGAGGATGAAATGCACAATAGAAGAGATTAAAAATACACTAGAGACATAGAACAGCAGATTTTAACAGGCAGAAGAATCATCAAACTAGAAGATAAGACAATCGAAACCTTACAGATAGAAGAACAGACAACAGAATGGAAAAAAAATTAAGCAGTGTCAGGGACCTGAATGACAAGCTCAAGGCATGCAAACGTACGTGTCATGAGTGTCCCAGAAGAAGAACAGAAGGGAAAAAGGGCAGAAAGAATATGTGAGAAAATGATGGCCAAAAACTGTCCTACTTTTATGAAAAAGATAAATATACATGTAGAAGAAGCACAACATCCTCCAAACAGAATAAATCCTAACCCACCTACTCCGACACAAATACTAATCAGATTGTCAAATGCCAAATTTCAGAGAATTCTGAAAGCAGCAAAGGAAAAGCAATTTCACACGAGGGACCCCCCCATAAATTGACTAAGTTCTGAATTCTCTTCAGAAACCTTGGAGGTGAGATGGTAGTGGTATCGTATGTTTAAGGCACTGAAAAGAAAAACTGCTAGCCAAAAATTCTTTATCAGGCAAAACTGCCCTTCAAAAATAAGAGAGAAGGAAATGAGTGTGGGGCACGAATGGACATTTGCACACTGGCGTTTATGGCAACAGTGTTCAAGATTCACAATGGGTAAAGGTGGCCTAAGGGCACAACTGAGGAATCAAAGGGGGAACTGTGGTATATACATAATGGACTATTGAATGACCACAAGAAGGAATGAAGTTGTGAGGCATGCAACTAGGGGAATGAATCTTAAGGATGGTATGTTGAATGAAATGTGAGAAACAAAAAGACAAATATTATCATGTCACAATCATATTGACTAACTGTAATATAAAAACTTGGTGAACTGAAGTCATGAACATGGGTTGTCAGGTTGGGGCATATTGTGAAGGTTCCTAGATTGTCAGCTCTTACAGCAGTCACATATATTCAGGAGTTGTAACTGTTATTTCTAAATTCTGAGATACTGAACTATTGGTATATAACCTGGTCATTCCCAGAAACTCTGGGTATTTATCTGACACCTGAGACTGAGAGTTAGAGCACTGAGGCTATGAAAGTCAGCAGTACCCCATATAGGAACTGTTTAAAAAGTTGAAAAAGTGATCAGACATCAAGTAGAGATATGAAGGAAACTGATCTGGGTAGGACTAAGGTAAAGCAGAATACAGGATAAAGGATGATATCGTCCATATTTTAAAACTTCAACTTCTGTGTGAGACCAAAGGGAGAGATGTATATTTGGTGCAAAATTTATATTTTGGGTAGTGCATTACCTAATTTAACTTGTATGGTCAGTTTTGTTGAATACCGTAAGTACATGGAATCTTGAATAAGGTGTGAGGTTTTGTTGGTTTGTCTAGGTTAGTGTGATGCCCCTATAACCCAGAGTAATTTGGGCAGTAAATAAAGAAGTAAAGAAGTTCCCTTGGAGGACTGGGAAGAAAGGAGGAAATATCCAACTTCCCCATTTGAAGAATTTCTGATATTCTCGCAAGCACTGGGGACAACCAAATCAATAAGCTGAGCCCTTGATTTTGGAGTTTGCCCCTATAAAACTTATTCCTGCAAAGGATAAGCTAAGTCTACTTAAAATTACACCTAAGAGTCACCCCCAGAGAACCTCTTTTGTTGCTCAGATGTGGCCTCTCTCTCAGCCAACTTGGTGGGTGAACTCATTGCCCCTCCCCCCAAAGTGGGACGTTACCCCCAGTGGTGGAAATCTCAATGGCAACATGGGAAAGAACTTCCGAGATAAGCCGGGACCCAGCATCATGGGATTGAAAAAGCCTTCTTAACTAAAAGGGGGAAGAGAGAAATGAAAATAAAGTTTTAGTGGCTGAGAGATTTCAGAGTCGAGAGGTTGTCCTGGAGATTATTCTTATGCATTATATAGATATCCCTTTTTGCTTATAGCATATTGGAGTGGCTGGAGGGAAGAACCTGAAATTATTGAGCAGTGCTCCAGTAGCCTTGATTCTTGAAGATGATTGTATAAAGGTATAGGTTTTACAATGTGACCGTGTGATTGTGAAAACCTTGTGTCTGATGCTCCTTTTATCCAGGGTGTAGACAGATGAGTAAAAAAAAATGAGGAAAAAATATATAATAGGGGGGATAAGGAGTAAAATTAATTGGGTAAATGGAAATACTAGTGGTCAAAGAGGAAGGTCTAAAGGGTATGGTATGAATGAGTTTTTGCTTTTTATTTCTTTTTCTGGAGTGATGCATATGCTCTAAAAAATGATCATGGTAATGAATACACAACTGTATGATGATACTGTAAGCCATTGATTGTACACTATATATGGAATGTATGTGTGTGAAGATTTGTCAATAAAAATATTTTTTTAAAAATAAGGGAGAGGGCGGCTGCCGTGGCTCAGCAGGCAGAGCTCCGACCTGCCGTGCTGGAGGTCTGGAGTTCAATCCCTGGTGCCTCCTGCCCATATGCAAATTAAAAAAATAATAATAATAAATAAGGGAGAGTTTAAAATATTCACAAACAGAAATTGAGAGAGTTTGTCAACAAGAGACCTACCCTACAAGAAATACATTTAGAAATGCAGACTAAAAGGAAAAACAAGAGAGAGTGACTTAGAGTAGATTGAAGAAATGAAGATTATCAGTAACAGTATCTAAAAGGGTAGAAAGGGAGATGGAAAAAAATACGACATGTTAAAATTGGAGGATAAAATGGCTGAAGTAAATACTGCCTTTCCGGTAATAACATTGAATGTTATTAAACTCCACAATCAAAAGAAATAGATGAGCAGAATGGATAAAAAGCATGCTCTAACTTTATCTTGTTTCTAAGGGACTCACCTTAGACTCAGAAAATACAAATAGGTTGAAAGTGAAAGATTGGGAAAAAATATTCCATGCAAACAGAACCAATAAAGAGCTGGGGTAGCTATACTAATATTGGACAAAATAGACCTTAAATGCAAAACTGTTATAAGAAACAAAGAAGAATATTATATATTAATAAAAGGGTCAACCCACCAAGAAGAAATAATCCTAAAAATTTATGTACTTAACTATGGTGCCCCAAAATACACAAGGCCACCACTGGCAAAACTGAAGGAAGAAATACACGTCTTTACACTAACAGTTGCAGACTTCAGTGCACCAGTCTGATCAATAAATTGAACATCAAGTCAGAGGATCCATAAGGAAACAGAGAATTTCAATAATGTGATAAATGAACTAGACCGAATAGACATCTTCAGAACATTGCACCCCAAAACAGCAGGATATACATTCTTCTCAAGTCCCTAGGATAGAACACAGGTTGGGTCAAAAAAGAAATCTAATAAATTTTAAAATATTGAAATTATACAAAGTACTTTCTCTGACCATAATGGAATGAAGCTGGAAATCAACAACAGGCAGAGAACTGGAAAATTCACAAATATGTGGAGGTCAAACAGCACACTCTTAACCAATTGGGTCAAACAAGATATTGCAAGGGAAATCAGAAAACATCTCGAGATGAATGAAAATGAGACCACAACATAAAAGAACTTATGAGATGCCGCAAAGGCAGTGCTGAAATGGGAATTTGTAGCCCTAAATGCCTATATTAAAAAAAGAAAACAGCTAAACTTAAAGACCAAACTACACACCTAGAGGAACTAAAAAAAGAACAGCAAACCAATCCCAAAGCAAGCAAAAGGAAAGAAACGACAAAGACTAGAGCAGAAATAAATGAAATTGAGAAGAAAGAAACAATAGAAGCAAGTAAACCAAAAGTTGGTTCTTTGAGAAGTTCAATAAAATTGACAAGCCCTTAGCTAGGGTGGAAAGGAAAAATGCAAATACATAAAATCAGAAATGAGAGGGAAGACATGACTACCGACCCCACAGAAATAAAGACCATAAGATCATTATAAACAACTGTATGCCAACAAATTAGATGACTTAGATGAAATGGACAAATTCCTAGAAACACACGAACTCACACTGATTCAAAAAGAAATAGAAGATCTCAATTAACCAATAAGAAGCAAAGAGATTGAAACACTCATCAAATACAACCCAACAAACCAAAGCCCATGTTGAGATGGCTTCACAAATGAATTCTCCCAATCATTCCAAGGAGAATACCAGTCCTGCTCAAACTCTTCCAAAAATTGATGAGGAGGGAATGCTACCTATCTCGTCTGTGAGACCAGCTTCGCTCTAATACAAAGCCAGATAAAGATACTATGGGGAAAAAATTACTGACCAATCTCTCTAATGAATATAGATGCAAAAGTCCTCATCTAAATACTTTCAAATTGAATCCAACTGCACATTGAAAGGATACCATAATCAAGCGGGTTTTATCCTAGGTATGCAAGGGTGATTCAACACAAGAAAATCAATTAATGTAATACAACACATTAACATAACAAAGTGGAAAAACCACGTGATCATCTCAATGTAGGAAAGGCATTTGACAAAATCCAGGATCCCTTCTTGATAAAAACACTTCAAAAGATAGGAATAGAAGGAAACTTCCTCAAAATGATAAAGGGTATATATGAAAAACCCACAGCTAACATTGTGCCCATGGTGAAAAATTGAAAGCTTTCTCTCTAAGATCTGGAATAAGACAATGATGCCCTCTGTCACCACTGTTATTCAACATGGTACTGGAAGTTCTGGCCAGAGCAATTAGGCAAGAAAAAGAACTAGGAGGAGGAAGTAAAACTTTCTCTATTTGCAGTTAACATGATCCTATATATAGAAAGACGTGAAAAATCTACAGCAAAGCAGCTAGAGCTGAAAAATGAGTTCAGCAAAGTTGCGGGATACAGGATCAACATGCTGTAGGATTCAAAACCCAGTATCATTTTTATAGAATAATAATGAGTAATCTGAGGAGCAAATAAGAAATGTTCGTTTTACATTAGCAACACAAAGACTCAAATATTTAGGAATAAATTCAACCATGGATATAAAGGACATGCGCACACAAAACTATAAAACATTGCTAAAATAAATCAGAGAAGCCATAATTAAATAGGACATTCCATGTTCATGGATTGGAAGACTAAATATTGTTAAGATGCCAGTTCTACCTAAATTGATTTACAGATTCAGTGTAATCCCAATCAAAATTCCTGCAGCCTACTTTGCAAAAATAGGAAATCCAATTACCAAATTTATTTAGAAAGGTAAGGGGCTTGGAATAGTCAAAAACATCTTTTTTATTATTATGTAAGTGTGTTTTATTCTAATGCAGAAGTAATTCAGTCAACTTCATTTCTCTAAGTAGCTCTATCACCCAAGACCTTATCTTCAGATAACCCAAGAAAATTATATGCTTTATCTATATTGCTGTATGATTTCAATATTTGGGACAGTAGTTGTCTTATGTTTTCATCCAAACTTAGTAATAATCAGCCAAGAATAATGCCTGAATAATTTTTTATTAACGTGAAATTCACATAAAGAGCAATTTTGTTCTATATTGGGTAGTTGGAAATACTAGTGGTCAATGAGAGGGAGGGGTAAGGGGTATGGTATGTATGAGTTTTTTCTCTTTTTTTTTCTTTATTACTTTTTCTGGAGTGATGCAAATATTCTAAGAAATGATCATGGTGATGAATATACAACTATGTGATGATATTATGAGCCATTGATTGTACACCAAGTATGGACTGTTCATATGTTAAGAATGTTTGTGTTTGTATGTTGTTTTATCAATAAAAATATTTTTAAAATAAAAGAATAATTTTGTTCTTCCTTTAATGCATTTTAGTAGCCCATTAAGAATAATGGTGGAGGGCGGCTGCCATGGCTCAGCAGGCAGAGCTCCGACCTGCCGTGCTGGAGGTCTGGAGTTCGATCCCTGGTGCCTCCTGCCCATATGCAAATTAAAAAAAAAAAAAAAAGAAGAATGGTGGAGGGTAGGCCATGGTGGCTCAGCAGACAGAGTTCTCGCCTGCTATGCTAGAGACCCGGGTTTGATTCCCGGCCCTGCCCATGCAAAAAAAAAAAGAAAGAATGGTGGCATGAAAAGTGAGTTACCATGTTTTTTCTGTCATATCTAAATTTTGAGTAATTTTCTCTTCCACAGAGTTCAAATGTTTTCTTAAAAGCAATGCCTACTGTTTGTAGTATCTGTCTTCTGTATTGAGTAGATAGAATATTATAACTTGATATTGTATTAGAAATAGCACCAGCACTGTTATAACTTCTCTGAATATCATTTTCTTTATTTGTAAAATGAGGGAATTGAACTTAAAACACAAGTTTGAAAGTTTGATTACCTGCAAGTCAGTTGAAATATCATAGATTACAGTCATCAACACATTAATATGTTGAAGAATTAAAATAATTTGTTCTTTAGGATTGTCTGGGAATAATCAAATAGCAATGTGTCTGGCATTCCTTAGCTTATTATTTAAAATAAATGTAGGAGTAAGCTGATACTGGGACTTTCCATAACATAGTGCTCATTGATTGCAGAGGAAGAGATTGGTTTTTTAATTGAGATATATATTCACGTACCATATAATCATTCAAAGTGTACAATCAATAGTTCCCAGAATCATCATATAGCTTTGCATTCATCATCACAATCAATTTTTGAACATTTCCATTACTCCAAAAAAGAATAAAAATGCAAATTAAAAAGGGTGCCCAAAACATCCCATACCCCCATCCCTACTGTTATTTTAATTTTTTGTCTTTTTTTTCTTATTTATCTGTCCATAAACTGGATAAAGGGGTATCAGTCACAAAGTTTTCACAGTCACATAAACACACTTTAAAAGCTCTATAGTTATTCAATCATCTTCAAGAATCAAGGCTACAATGGTGTTTATGGTGGCAGTGTTTGCAATTTGCAATGGATGGAGGTGGCCTAAAGGTACAACAACTGAGAAAAGGAAGGGGAAGCTGTGGTGTATACATACATCAGACTACTGAGTGGCTACAAGAAGGAATGAAGTTATGGGGCATGCAACTAGGTGAATGAACCTTGAAGACAGTATGTTGAATGAAATGTCAGAAACAAAAAGGCAAATGTTATCATGCCTCATATGGACTAACTATAATATACAAACTTGGAGAATTGAAGTTGAGAGCCTGGGTTATCAGGGTGGGGCCTATTTAAAGGTTCCTAGATTGTAAGCTCTGACAGGAGTCACATATATTTAGGAGTTGCAACTGTAATTTCTAAATTTTGAGATACTGAACTATTTGTATTTAACCTGGTCCTTCCCTGAAACTTTAGGTGTTTATGTTTTCACCTGAGACTCAGAGTTAGAACACTAAAGCTATGAAAGTCAGCATTACCCCATTCAGTAACTGTTTAAAAAGTTGAAAATTGATCAGACCTCAACTAGAGATAAGAATTAAGCTGATCTGGATAGGACTAAGGTAAATCAGAATATAGTGTAAAGGATGATATGGTCCATACTTCAACTTCTGTGTGAGACTAAAGGGAGAGATGTTTATTTGGTACAAAACTTATATTTTTGGGGCAGGCCACGGTGGCTCAGCAGGCAAGAATGCTTGCCTGCCATGCCAGAGGACCCGGGTTTGATTCCCGGTGCCTGCCCATGTTAAAAACAACAACAACAACATATTTTTGGTAACACATTATCTAATTTAACTTATATGGTCAGTTTATTTGAACACCATAATTACATGGAATCTTGGAAAGGGCATGAGATCTTGTTAGTTTGTACAGGTTAGTGTGATGCCCCAATATATCCCAGAGTAATTTGAGCCAAGAATAAAAGCGTATTTGCAAAGTCCCCTTGGGGGACTGGAGAAAAGGAAGAAATATTCAACTTCCCCATCTGGGGAATTCCTGATATTCTCATAGCAGTAGGGACAATCAATTCAATAGGCCGAGCCCTTGATCTTGGGTTTTGCCTCTTATTCCTTATGGAACTTATTCCTGCAAAAGAAAAGTTAAGCCTACTTATAATTATGCCTAAAGAGTTACCCCAGAGAACCTCTTTTGTTGCTCAGATGTGGCCTCTCTCTCTTTAAGCCAACTCAGCAGGTGAACTCAATGCCCTCCCCTCTACATGGGACATAACTCCCAGGGGTGGAAATCTTCCTGGCAACATGGACAGGGCTCCTAGGGATGAGTCAGGATCCAGCATCATGGCATTGAGAAAACCTTCTTGACCAAAAGGGGGAAGAGAGAAATGAGACAAAATTAAGTTTCACTGGCTAAGAGATCTCAAACAGATTGAGAAGTTATTCTGGAGGTAATTCTCATGCATTATATAGATATACTGTTCTAGTTTTGTTGTATTGGAGTGGCTAGAGGGAAGTACCTGAAACTGTTGAGCTTTGTTCCATTAGCCTTGATTCTAGAAGACAATTGCATAACTATATAGCTTTTACAATGCGACCATGTGATTGTGAAAACCTTGTGTTCTGGTGCTCCTTTTATCTAGGGTATGGATAGATGAGTAAAAAAAAGTAAGGATAAAAAAATAAATAAATAATAGAGGGGATGAGGGGTAAAAAACTTGAGTAGATTAAAATACTAATGATCATTGAAAGAGAGAGGTAATGGGTATGGGATGTATGAGTTTTAATTTTTTCTTTTTATTTCTTTTTCTGGAGTGATGCAAATATTCTTAAAATGATCATGGTGATGAATACACAACTGTGTGATGAAAAAAAGTATCAAGGCTATTGGATTACAGTTCAGCAGTTTCATTTATTTCCACTAGCTACTCCAATACACAAAAAAGCTGAAAAACACCTGAAGTCCAAGCACTGAAAGAAAAAATAAACAAATGGGGCCTCCTCAAAATTAAAAGGACTTTCTCAAGAAAGTGAAAAAGCAACCTACTCAATAGGAGAGAATATCTGGAAACCATATATCCAGTAAGGTTTTAATATCTAGACCATATAAATAAATCCTACAACTCAACAATCAAGAGACAACCCAATTTAAAAATGTGCAAGACTTGAATAGACATTTCTCCAAAGAGGAAATATCGCTAAAAAGTACGTGAAAAGATGCTCAACATCACTATTAGGGAAATGCAAATCAAAATCACAGTGGATATCATTTAATACCTTCTAGAATAGCCAGTATTAAAAGAACAGAAAACGGTAAGTGTTGGAGAAGATGTGGAGAAATAGGAACACTTATTCATTGTTGGTGGGAATGTAAAATGGTGCAACCACTGTGGAAGACAGTGTCTGGTATTTCCTCAGGAAACTAAGGATAGAATTACCATATGATCTGGCAATCCCACTGCTAGGTATGTACCCAGAATAATTGACAGCAGGGGCTCGAACACATATTTGCACACCAATGTTCTTAGGGACAATATTCACAATTGCCACAAAAAGCAATGAATGATGTGTCAGTTTGAATGTATTATGTACCCCAGAAAAGCTATGCTTTAATCCTGACCCAGGCTTGTAGGAGCAGCCATTTCTTTTAATCCCTATTTGGTTCTGTAGGTTGGAAATGTGTAATTAGATTACCTCCACAGAAATGTGACACACCCAATGTGAGTATTAACTTTTCATTAGATGGAGATGTGGCTCCACCCATTCCAGGTGGGTCTTGATCAGATTATTGGAATCGTTTAAAAGAGAAAACATTTTGGAGAGGGACAGAAACAACAGTCTAGAGAAATGACAGAAGCCTCAGAGCTGACAGAAACTTTACAGCAGAGCTGACATAGATGCAGACACGGGGAAAACAGACACGGATGTTTGGAGATGCTTGGAGCCCAGCAGACATCACCATGAGATGTTAAGCAAACCAGAACCTGGAGAGAGCCAAGGGAAGCCAAGAGATGAAAGCCAGCCCCGGGAAAGCAAAGTGAGGAACCCCTACAGATATAGAGGCTGAAAACAATGGAGCCCAGGTGCAAGGGACCAGCAGATGCCAGCCACATGACTCCCAGCTGACAGGTGTTTCTGACCCATCAGCCTTCCTTGAGTGAAGGTAACCTCTTATTGGTGCCTTAGTTTGGAAACTTTCACTTCCTTAGAACTATAAACTTGTAACTTACAAAACTCCCCTTTTGTAACAGCTATTCCGGTTCTGGTATATTGCATTCCAGCAGCTAACAAACTAATGCAAATGGTTAGGCAAAATGTGGTGTGTACATATGATGGAATATTATTCTACTGTAAAAAGGAATGAAGTCCTGATGCATGTGGCAACATAACTGAGCCTTGAGGACATTATGTTGCATGAAATAAGCCAGACACAAAAGGACAAATAATTGTATGATTTCACTGTCATGAACTAATCACAATATGCAAACTCACAGAGTTAAAATCTAGAATATAGGTTACCAGGAGAGAGATTGGTTGTGCAGGGTGTGAATGTCAGTCTGAGGGATGGGAGCTGCTGTGAAGTGAGAAGCAGGGGAGAGATTTGGATTGAAGAGAGAGGGAGCCAGCCTCGTCAATGGCCCCATTGACCTCACCTCTTGCTCTCTATATCCTGAGTCCTCTCCCACATTGAGTAGTGCTGACCTTTGTATCCATGGGATATTGCAGCTATTGATGATGTGTGACTCCCAAGGCTGAATCCGAAAAGATACTATGGCTTCCACCTTGTTCTCTTTTGCATTACCTGCTCTGCAGGAAACAAGGACTGAGACCTGCTGCCAACAGCCAGCATCAACCTGCCAGCTACGTGAATGAACCATCTTGGAAGACACCCTCCATCCCCAGTGAAGCCTTCAGCTGACCGCAGCCGCTGCTGATGTCTCGGCTGCGATCTCATGAGAGGCTCTGAGCCAGAACAACCCAACTAACACACTCCTAGAGTTCATAATGGTCATGCGTGTTTTAAGCCACTAAATTTTGGGGTCATTTATTGTGTGGGAAAAGACAACTAATACAAAGAGGAAAGCTTGTCAATCACAATGGACTGAAGTGGGGAGATCAGGACCCTCCTCTGCTAAGTGGTGGTCTCTGGGTCTAACTACATATGTTCATGCCACACCAGCATCTGTTTTAAATTTGGGTCTTTTTGCACAGTACAACATCTCATACCGCTACAATTTTATTTCTGTTTTGCCATATATAAATTCACTTTCTACGTAAATCATTTGTTCACTTGGCAAGTAATTTGTATTTGAGAAGTTCTGAATTTCATGGAGGTTGTGCTGGTTTGAAAGGATGTATGCCCCCTAGAAAAGCCATATTTTAATCAAAATCCCATTTCATAAAGGTAGAATAACCCCTATTCAATACTGTATGTTTGAAACTGTAATCAGATCATCTCCCTGGATGATGTGATTTAGTCAAGACTGGTTGTTAAACTGGATTAGGTGATGGCATGTCTCCACCCATTTGGGTGGGTCTTGATTGGTTTACTGGAGTCCTATAAAAGAGGAAACACTTTGGAGAATGAGAGGTTCGGAGACAGCAGAGCAATATGGCATAGCCATGAGAAGCAGAGTCCACCAGCCAGCGACCCTTGGAGATGAAGAAGGAAAATGTCTCCCAGGTGCTTCATGAAACAGGAAGCCAGGACAAGAAGCTAGCAGATGATGCCGTGCTCACCATGTGCCCTTCTAGATGAGAGAGAAACCCTGACTGTGTTCGCCATGTACCTTCTCAGATGAGAGAGAGACCCTGAACTTCATCAACCTCCTTGAACCAAGGTATCTTTCCCTGGATGCCTTAGATTGGACATTTCTATGGACTTGTTTAATTGGGACATTTTCTCAGCCTTAGAACTATAAACTAGCAATTTATTAAATTCTCCTTTTAAAAGCCATTCTGTTTCTAGTTTATTGCATTCCGGCAGCTAGCAAACTAGAACAGGTTCTGAATGGCTGAAGCACATTGCCCCTCGCAGGGCAGATCTTGTGTACCAGGCCATGGCATAGGCTCCCAGTCTAGCCTTCTGACTGCCTGGGCCTGGGTCAGGTGCCTACTCCAGGTCCAGAGATGTATCGCTGGGGGTGGAGCCACAACGTGCTGAGCAGCACCTCCTGTGGGGAGGGCGTGGCCCAGCTGGGGTCCCTCTAGGGGACGGCTGTGGGCTGGCCCTTCCCCTGGGAGCAGGGGATTGTGCTGGGACAGGACAGTCTGTCTGTAGGGCGTGGTTTTGTCTGCCCTGGGAATGGTCTTTTTGAGTCCAGTCAAAAACACAGCTCATCATAACTCTGGCTTCCTTTGCAAGGAAAACCACAGACAGACACCTCTGCTCCTACATGAGAAACAGCACAGATCAAGCTACTTCCTCCAAGTCTGATTCCACTGAAAATACGTTTGATTTCCTCCCTCTATAATATGGACACGTTGCAGTTTGCTTCCTGAATTAAGGATCATAGTTGACCAAAGCATAATACAACCATTAGTCATAGATGTGGTTTTTTTCCTGAAAATGATTTATTTTTATTCACATTTCCGTGTTCTCCACGTTGTCCTGCCAACTGGCAGCTACTTCTTTTTATTGTAAAAATAGCTTTGTTCTACCATCATTGTTTGTTTTTCCTCTCATTTATCTTTTAAGAGCTATTATTTCTAAATTGACTGTTGAAAATAACTCCAGGAAAGTTTTAGGTGCTCTGCTTAGAAGGGCAGAACATGCACGCAGTAGGTGCTTAAAAAAATGTTTACTGGGTTAGGTAGTTCCATCAAGTCTGTATTTAGGGCAGGCCTTTCTCTCTGCCTCACAGTTTCTTGGGCTAATTTGAATCATCTTGGCATGAGATGATACACATTTAAAAAAAAATAATTTGTTTTCCTGGGGTTTGGGGAAGGGAAGCAGAGTGGGCGGCTGACAGCCACATCTGGAGCCACATCCGGCCTGCCAGCTCACTTCTCCTGGCCAGCTCCACGTCAGGAAGAGCAGACAAGCACTGCCATTTGGGTAGGAGAGGCGTGGTTCCCATTCAGGGGCATTTCCCAGGGCATAGGGATCCCAGGACTTCCTAGGGAATTTTGAGTTGTCCTGCTTACTCCCTGAAGGCATGATTCATCCCAGCCTTTGTGAGGGAGCAGCTAGTGAGCAGCAGCTGGGGCCAGCTTTGCTTCCTTCCCTCAAGGGTTTTTCAATACCCATTCTATAAATGAGAAAATCTACAACAAGGTTTAAATTAATTGTCCAAGGTCTACACAGTGAAGGGCAAGTGGAGAGGCCTGGGATGTAAACTCTGTCAGCCTGTCTCTCAAATCTATGCTCTTAATTATCCTGCCTGAAAGGCAGCATAGGTTGGGAAAGCTACAATGTGGGTAGATGGGAAGGAAATTTCATTTTTTACTTTATACAATTCTGTATTTTTTGTTAGCATATACTGCTTAAAAAAAAAGCTAAGTTAAAAACAAGGGCCCTGCCCTGATCAATATGACAGAATGAGGTGTTTGGGGGCTTATCCTTTGATAGAAGCTTTGAACAACCAGCAAGAACTGGCAAAAACATCTTTCTCAAATCTCCAAGAAACAATTAAAGGACTGCAGTAACAGGGCATGGACAAATCAAGAAAACTACATAAAAGCAGCAGGAACGCAGGGTGCCCTGACTGGGCCCACCCCTCCACCTCACCAGCTCAGAGTGAAGCCAGCCTGCACTCCTCGCATGAATCCCTGGTCCCAGTACTGGAGGGAGCAGAATAAACCTCAGCACAATCTGTCTGGTGGAGGCCCAAGGGACTTGCTATCCTAGAACTTGCCTTGGGTATGAAGGCAGCTCACTGAGCTCTCCTACAAAATGCCATAGGAGAGCAGTCAAGGTATGCTGTCTGGTACAAGGGATAGCTGGCTGTAGGACATACAGTGCAGTGCTTGGGACCTTGAGGAAACCATTTCCTAGGGAAGAGGGGACATTTGGAACCGAGTAAACAGAGGAATCCCTAGGGCCACACACACTACCCAGAACAAGATGCATGTGCAGAGAGGACCATGGAGGCCCCTAGTCTTTGGCCCTGGAGCCATTGATTGTATACTTTGGATGGACTGTATGTGTGTGAAGATATCTCCATAAATACATTTTTTTAAAAGAAGACTGTGTGAGCATAAAAACTAACTCATTGTGAGGATAAGCTCTGAAGGCAACACTCACAAGGTCAATCTGCAAAGACTGGGAAAGATGGGTTTTTTCCTCAGCTCCTGGCATTCAAGGAAAGCTCTGTTGTAATACTAACTGGATACAGCAAAGCATTAGATACTATCAATAAGGAGGTCCAGATGTGGGACACACCCAACAAAGATTTTTTTTTAATTGTACTAAGTATGCTCAAAGAGCTAAAGGAAAACCTGGACAAAGAATGAAAGGAAATTAGAAAAACAATAGATGAACAGAAAGGCAATCTCAATAGTGAGATGGAAATTGTGAAAAGGAACCAAACAGAGCTAAAGAATATATTAACAGAAATTAAAAGTTCTCCAGCATATTGGAGCTGGCAGAAGTAAGAATCAGAGCTTTTGAAGATGAGAAAATTGAAGTCATTCAGTCTGAAAAGCAGAAAGGTCAAAGACTGAAAAAAGTGAACAGAGCCTGAGGAACCTGTTGGACACATCAAGTATATCATTATATGTATTGTGGGCATCTAGAAGGATAAGAAGAGAGAAAGGGGTAGAGAGGATATTCAAAGAAATGATGGCTGAAAAGTCCCAAATTTAAAGAAATACATGAATATATACATCTAAGATACATAACAAACCCATCCTGTATGTACCATGTTGTAGTCAAACTGTTGACTGTCAACAATAAAGAATTCTGAAAACTATAAAAGACAAGGAAAATGTCATATATGAGGGAGTCTTAATAAGATGAAATGCTGGGAATGGTGTCTGGGAATGAATAAGGAGGTCCAGGATCAGTTCTTCCACAAAAACAGCTATCAGATAAGGAGGATCTTCTGAAACCACTGTTCTGGGGCTCAGGAGGCCAAACGAACACTGTGCAAATCCAGGGAAGAGTGAGAAGAGGCTTCTTCTCTGTGAATTGCTCTTTTTGTGCAGCAGCTGTTGGCACCCACCCTCTACTCTTGGTTAGGTTGCCTTGGGTAGCTCACTGGCTAGCTCACTGCTGGAAGAAAGGGACATAAAATCCTCTTCCCCAAGAACAGGCATGGGCAAAGGTGACCACTGATCATGGCTTTTGATTAGTGAATTTGGATCACTGGGTCCCAGCTCTGAGCTACTTTTTCAACCTGCCCCAGGCAAAGACATTGACAGCCAATGTTTTAACCCTTCCCTGGGCAGCAGTAGAGGCAGTGGAGATTTAAAGATGCGGTACCTCCTCAGGGCTTTGGAGAGTAGTTAGCTGAAGGGCTGCATTTTCTGGGCAGGTCAGGAAAGCACAGCCTTGGGGAACCATCAAAGAGGCTTTTGGTGTCCTTCCTGATCCCCTCCCCGGGGCACTTTGGAGCCAGTCTGCACTCCCTTCATGGGTCCCTCACCCTGTTTTGGCTGGGAAATACTGACTTAGGAAAGTCCTCTTGGGGGTGACTCTCCTCCCAGAATTTGCCCTCCAGGTAAAAGCATCTAGAAATGACAAAAGGAGAGTGAAAAACTAAAAAGGCAAAACAAAAACAAACAGTATAAAACAATACTCCCAGAGACGGAAAGGAAGCTTTCTCCTGGAGGTGAAACAATTGCACAAAAAGTGAAATCATAAAAATTGTACTGCATATACAGGGCAAAGATCCAATGAAGAAGAGCTGAAAAAATCTTATCAGTTAAAGACAGTCTATTCTAAAGGTATAATTAAGTTAAATCAAGTGTCAAAGATGCACCTTAACACAAAGCCAATCAACAATAAAACCCTAGATAAGAGAAACTGACCTTCTGAATAAACTCATATAGATAATGAGATGTCTAGACATCAGCAAAAAACTATAAGCCATACTAAGAAACAGGAAGGTATGGCTCAGTCAAGGGAATTAAAACTTCAGAGAAGACACAGAATTTGGAACAACTTATCAGAAATGTCCCCAAAAAATCTCCTAAATCAATGCAAGAAAATGAAGGAAAATATGACTAAAAAGATAAAGGATATTAAGAAGGCAATGTATTGGGTAGATTGAAATACTAGTAGTCAATGAGAGGGAGTAAGGAGTATGGGATGTATGAGTTTTTTCTTTTTCTGGAATGATGCAAATGTTCTAAAAATGATCATGGTGATGAGTACACACATATGTGATGATACTGTGAGCCATTGATTGTACACTTTGGATGGACTCTTTGTGTGTGAAGATATCTCCATAAAATATTTTTCAGAAAAGAAGACAATGTGTGAGCATAAAGACAAATTTGAAAGTATAAAAAGAAACATTGTGATGCATTCAACTAGGTAAATGAACCTTAAGACAGTATGTTAAATAAAATGTCAGAAAAAAAAAAGACAGATATTATGCCTCACTCATATGGACTAACTATAATTTACAAACTCAGAGAATTGACGATGAGAGCATGGGTTATCAGGTTGGGGGCTATTATAAAGGATCCTAGATTATAAGCTCTTAAAGGAGCCACATATATTTAGAAATTGTAACTGAAATTTCTAAATTCTAAGATACTGAGCTATTTGTATATAACCTGATCATTCCCTGAAACTTCAGGTATTTATGTGATTCAGTTAGAGCAATGAAGCTATGAAAGTCAGCATTACCCCATTCAGCAACTGTTTAAAAAGCAGAAAAAGTCATCAGACTTTGACTAGAGATATGCATGAAGCTGATCTGGATAGAACTAAGGTAAATCAGAATACTGGGTAAAGGATGATATGGACCATATTTTTAAAACTTCAACTTCTGTGTAAAACCAAAGGGAGAGATATTTGGTGCAAAACTTAGATTTTGGGTAGCACATTATCTGATTTAACTTGTATGGTCAGTTTACTTGAACACCATAATTACATGGAATCTTGAACAGTACATGAGATCTTGATGGTTTGCATAGGTTAGTGTGATGCCCCAATATATCCCAGAGTAATTTAGGTAGAGAATAAAAAAGTATTTACAAAGTTCCCTTGGGACACTGGGGAGAAAGGAGGAAATATTCAACTTCTCCATTTGGAGAATTCCTGATATTCTCACAAGCAGTGGGGACAATCTATTCAACAGGCTGAGCCCTCAATCTTGGGACTTGACCCTGTGAAGTTTATTCCTGCAAAAGAGAAGCTAAGCCTACTGAAAATTATGCCTACGAGTCACCCCCAAAAATCTCTTCTGTTGCTCAGATGTGGCCTCTCTCTCTAAGCCAATTTGGTAGGTGAACCCACTGTCCTCAACCCTACATGGGACATGACTCCCAGTGGTGTAAATCTCCCTGGCAATGTGGGATCTGATTCCTGGGGATGAGCTGGGACCTGGTATCATGGGAATGAGAATGCTTTCTTGACCAAAAGGGGGAAGACAAAAGTGAGACAAAGTCTCAGTGGCTGAGAGATTTCAAACAGAGCTGAGAGATTATCATGGAGGTTATCCTTAAGCATTCTGTAGATAGTCCCTTTTTAGTTTATGGGGTATTGGAGTAACTAGAGGGAAGTACCTGAAACTGTTAAACTGTATTCCAGTAGCCTTGATTCTTAAAGACGACTATATAGCTTTTTACAATGTGACTGTGTGACTGTAAAAATCTTGTGTCTGATGCTCCTTTTATCCAGGGTATGGACAGATGAGTAAAATAATAATAATAATGAGGATAATAAATAAATAAATAATAGGGGGAGATAAATGTAAAAATTGGGTAGATTGAAATACTGTGGGTCAATGAGGAAGAGGTAAGTGGTATAGGATGTATGAGTTCTTTTGTTTTTTTTATTTCTTTTTCTGGAGTGATGCAACTGTTCTAGAAATGATTATGGTGAAGAATACACAACTATGTGATGATACTGTGAGCCACTGATTAAGTCTTGAAACTCAGAGGTGCCAGCCTCCCCAGAACATCAACTAGTTCCTCCCTTTATACCATATTATTAACAGCCCTTTCCAACTGAAAAAGTTAGAATGGGAATAGCCTATATACCCCTAAAGATTGGGAAAAAGAGCAAAGGAGAAGGTGGAGTTATAACAGAGAAGCTAGGGTTTAAAAAGTGAATATGACTGCTGAATCATTATATTTATATTTCTTTTAGTCTCCAGTGTCTTGGAGCAGCTAGAAAGAAAAACCTAAAATTGTGGAGCTGTAACCCATACCAAAATCTGAAATCTTTTCTATAACTAATTGGTTGCAGTGTATTTTGAAATTTATTGCTTTTCGTATATATGTTATTTTTTAATATATATATATATATATATATATTTCCTTTTTTTTTTTCACATGGGCAGGTACCAGGAATGGAACCTGGGTCTCTGGCATGGCAGGCAAGAACTCTGCCACTGAGCCACTGTGGCCCACCCATGTATATATGTTATTTTTCACAATAAAAATTTTTTTTAAAAATCAGTGAACTAGAACAAGACAGTTGAAATCTTAAAGACAGAAGAACAGATTGAGAAAAGAATGGAAAAAATGAGCAGTGTGTCAGGGATCTGAATTTTACCATGAAGTGCACAAACATACATATCATCAGTGTCTCTGAAAGAGAAGAGAAGGGGAAAAGGGCAAAAGAATATTTGAAGAAATAATGGCCAAAAACCTCCCAACTCTAATTAAAGACACAAATATATGTGTACAAGAAGTGCAACATAGTCCAAACAGAATAAATCCTAACACACTGTTTTGGTTTGCTAACACTGATAAAACGTAATATACCAGAAATGGACTGGCTTTTAACAGTTGGGATTTACTAGCTTATAAGTTTACAGTTCTAAGGCTGAGAAAATGTCCAGATCAAGGCAGCAACAGGATGAGACGTCTCCCCAGAGAAGGGCTACTGGCAATCTGGGTCAGGCCCATGGGCAGTGTCTGCTGGCGCTTCTTTCCTGGATTTCATTGCTTTCAGCTTCCATCTGGAATGTCCTCTCTGTTTTCTGTGGGTACTCTTTTAGCTTCTCTAAGGACTTTTTTTTTCCTATTTTTATCCTCTTATAAAGGACTCCACTTTGAATGAGGTGGGTCACAGTATAATTGAAATAACCTAATCAAAAATTCCCAACTACAATATGTCTACACCCACAGGTCAAAAGCATGACCTTTTCTGGGGTACATAACAACTTCAAACTACCAAACACACCAACTCCAAGACATACTAATCAGAATGGCAAATGCTAAAGATAAAGAATTCTGAAAGCAGCTAGAGAAAAGCAATTTGTCACATAAAAGCAATCCTCAATAAGACTAAATGCTGATTTTTCATCAGAAACCATGAAGGTTAGAAGACAGTGATATGATATGTTTAAGGTAGTGAAAGGGAAAAACTGCCAGTCAAAAGTTCTTTATCTGAGAAAACTATCCTTCAAAAATAAGGGAGAATTTAGGTGTGCAAGGGTAGTTCAGTGGTAAAATTCTCACCTGCCATGCGGGGAACCCAGGTTCAATTCCTGGCCCATGCACTTCCCAAAACTAACAAACAAGTAAACAAACAAACAAAAATTCAATAAACGGTGTTTCAATAATGGGATACTCACATGGAAATGAATGAAATGTGACCCCACCATACAGCATACAAAATAATTATAATTATAATAAGGGAGAATTTTAAATATTCACAGATAAACAAAACCTGAGTGAGTTCATCAACAAGAGTCCTGCCCTACAAGAAATATTGAAGGGAGTCATGCAGACTGAAAAGAAGAGACAGGAGAGAGTGGCATAGAGTCTTGTGAAGAAATGAAGATTATCAGTAAGGGTAACTAAAGGGGAAAAAAAGGGGGGGGAGGGGGGCGGGATATGACATATAAAAACCAGAGGATAAAATGGCTGAAGTAAATACTGACTTTCCAGTAATAACATTGAATGTTAAGTGTTTAAACTCCCAAATCAAAAGACACAGATGAGAAGAATGGATAAAAAAGCATGATACAACTACCTGCTGTTTACAAGAGAATCATAAAGATACAAATAGGCTGAAAGTGAAAGGTTGGAAAAAGATATTCCATGCAAACAGTAACCAATAAAGAGCTGGGGTAGCTATTCAAAATCAGACAAAATAGACTTTAAATGCAAAACTGTTATAAGAGATAAAGAAGGACACTATATATTAACAAAATGGGCAATCCACCAAGAAGAAATAATAATCATAAATATTTTTGCACCTACCATGGTGTCCCAAAATACATGAGGCAGAAATGGAAGGGAGAAATAGACATGTCTACAATAATTGTTGAAGAATTCAATACATCACTCACATCAATAGATAGAACATCTAGATAGAGGATCCACAAGGAAACAAAGATCTTAAGTAATATGATAAATGAACTATACCTAACAGATATATACAGAATCTCGCATTCCAAAACAGCAGGATAAACCTTCTTCTCAATTGTGTATGGGTTGTTCTCCAGGATCAAACACATGTTGAGTCACAAAACATATCTCAATAAATTTAAAAAGAGTAATGTCATACAAAGGACTTTCTCTGACCATAATAGAATGAAACTGGAAAATTCACAAAATTAAATTTAAATAAAGAATTTGAAGCTAAACAACACACTTTTAAACAATTAGTTGGTCAAAGAAGAAATTGAAAGAGAAATCAGTAAATATCTGAGAGAAATGAAAGTGATAACATCAAAATTTATGGGATGCAGCAAAGGTGGTGCCGAGAGGGAAATTCATAGCCCTAAATACTTACATTAAAAAAGAAGGGGGGCGGCTGCCATGGCTCAGCAGGCAGAGCTCTGACCTGCCATGCTGGAGGTCTGGAGTTCGATCCCTGGTTCCTCCTGCCCATATGCAAATTTGAAAAAAAAAAAAAAAAAGAACGGCTGGGCGAGCCATGGTGCCTCAGCAGGGCTCCTGGTGCCTGCCCATGCAAAAAAAAAAAAAAAAAAGAAGGACTAAAATCATAGCTCTTACTTCAAACCTGGATTAATTAGAAAAAGAATAGCTAACTAATCTCGAAGCAAGCAGAAGGAAAGAAATAACAAAGACTAACGCAGAAATAAATGCAATTGATAATAAAGAAACAATAGAATTAACTAAACCAAAAGTTGGTTCTTTCAGATCAATAAAATTGACAAACCTTTAGCTAGATTGATAAAGATGCAAATAAAATGGGAAATCAGGGCAGGCCACAGTGGCTCAGCAGGCAGAGTTCTCGCCTGTCATGCTGGAGACCCAGGTTCATTTCCCAGTGCCTGCCCAAGAAAAAAAAAAAAACAAAAAAATCAGAGTGGGGACATTACTATTGACAACTCAAAAATAAAAAGGGGAGAGATGGCCAAGATGGCAGCTTAGCAAGGTGTGGGATTTAGTTCTTCCTCCAGAACAGCTACTAAATAACCAGAAACAGTACAAAACAACTCCTGGGGCTACGTCAGTGACCAGACACATAGCATATCCCAGTCTGGACCAGCTGGACCAGCTGCGAGCCCCCCAGAACCGTGAGTTCCCAAAGCCGTGGCGGCCGGCGCCCGTCCCCCAGAGGCTGCTTCCCAGAGGGGAAAGGAAAGAGATTTTACCAGCAGCAGGGGCTGAGCACAACTAAGCTTCAAGTGTGGAATTAATTCACAAATTCTGACTACTAAAAATAGGCTCCCAGCTCAGGTGAACCTGGTCAAAGCAGAGGTCGCTGATTTTTGCCCCAGCACCAAAGGGGCAGGACTGATGGAAAAAGAAAGAAAAAAGAAACAGAGGTTTTTGTGGCTGTGTTTCTACAAAGGCTTGACTGCCTTTGGATGCAGTGCCAGGGCTTCTCAGGCTGCAACTGCCCCAGGCATGGGCAGAAACAAGCTTGTTTGAGACCTTCCCCAGGGGAGGGGTGAGGCCCAACTCAGGTGGAATCCCTCCCTCAAGGAAGTCAGATCACAGGGCTTGGTAATTTGGAGCCATTAAAACCAGCCTACAACCTCTCCTCTGTCTCCACCATGCCCCCAGCAGGGAGGGTCTGCCAAAGTTAAAGGTACCACATCATCTTATGCTGGTGGGACCTGCAGGCAGACAAGCACCACATACTGGTCAGGATAAGAAAAACAGAGCCCAGAGACTTCACAGGAAAGTCTTTCAACCTGCTGGGTCTTGCCCTCAGGGAAAACTGATGCAGGTGACTCTTTCCTCCTGACAGGAGGCCAGTTTGGTCTGGGAAAATCTGGCTGGGGTCTACAATACCTAAGTAGACCCTCCTAAGTGTGTGGGGGGGGGGGAAGGCACCATACAAACAGGGCAAGAAACAAGAAAACAGGAACTGAAAAATTCTCCTCTGTTAAACAAAACTTAAGCTAGAGGTCCAGATAAAGCTGAACTGAATGTCAAAGAACAGATAGATAACAAATTCATCCAGCAAGAAAACCCTAGGTAAAAGAAGTGAAAGCAATCTCTAGAATAAACTAATTAAGGTAATTAAATGCATAGATGCCAGCAAAAAATAACAAATCACACTAGGAAAGTTGAAGAGATGGCCCAGTCAAAGGAACAAACCAACAATTCAAATGACATACAGGAGCTGAAACAATTAATTCAGAATATACGATCAGACATGGAAAACCTCATCAAAAACCAAATCAATGAATTGAGGGAGGATATAAAGAAGGCAAGGAATGAACAAAAAGAAGAAATCAAAAGTCTGAAAAAACAAATCACAGAACTTATGGGAATGAAAGGCGCGGTAGAAGAGATGAAAAAAACAATGGAAACCTACAATGGTAGACTTCGAGAGACAGAACATAGGATTAGTGAACTGGAGGGTGGAACATCTGAAATCCGGCAAGAAAAAGAAAATATCGGGGAAAAAATGGAAAAATATGAGCAGGGACTCAGGGAATTGAAAGACAATATGAAGCACATGAATATACGTGTTGTGGTGTCCCAGAAGGAGAAGAGAAGGGAAAAGGAGGAGAAAAACTAATGGAGGAAATTATCACTGAAAATTTCCCAACTCTTATGAAAGACTTAAAATTACAGATCCAAGAAGTGCAGCGTACCCCAAAGAGAATAGATCCAAATGGATGTACTCCAAGACATTTACTGATCAGAATGTCAGAGGTCAAAGAGAAAGAGAGAATCTTGAAAGCTGCAAGAGAAAAGCAATCCATCACGTACAAGGGAAACCCAATAAGACTATGCATAGATTTCTCAGCAGAAACCATGGAGGCAAGAAGACAGTGGGATGATATATTTAAATTACTAAAAGAGAAAAACTGCCAACCAAGCATTCTATATCCAGCAAAATTGTCCTTCAAAAATAAGGGAGAAATTAAAACATTTTCAGACAAAAAATCACTGAGAGAATTTGTGACCAAGAGACCAGCTCTGCAAGAAATACTAAAAAGGGAGCTTTAGAGACAGATATGAAAAGACAGAAGAGAGAGGTGTGGAGAAGAGTGTAGAAATGAAGACTATGAGTAAAAAGAAGGAAAATTAGATATGACATATAAAATCCAGAAAACAAAATAGTAGAAGAAAGTACTACCCGTGCAGTAATAACACTGAATGTTAATGGATTAAACTCCCCAATCAAAAGACATAGACTGCCAGAATGGATTAAAAAACAGGACCCATCTATATGCTGTCTCTACTCAAAGGACATGAGGGTAAGGACACAAATGGACATTTGCACACCAATGTTTATAGCAGCATTATTCACAATTACCAAGAGATGGAAATAGCCAAAATGTCCATCAACAGACGGATGGCTAAACAAACTGTGGTATATAAATATGATGGAATATTATGCAGCTGTAAGACAGAATAAAGTCATGAAGCATGTAACAACATAGATGGACCTTAAGGACATTGTGCTGAGTGAGATTAGTCAAAAACAAAAGGATAAATACTGTATGGTCTCACTGATACGAACTGACATTAGTGAATAAACTTGGAATATTTTGTTGGCAACAGAGACCATCAGGAGATAGAAACAGGGTAAGACATTGGGTAACTGGGGCTGAAGGGATACAGATTGTACAACAGGACTGAATATAAAAACTCAGAAATGGACAGCACAACACTACCTAACTGTAATACAATTATGTTAAAACACTGAATGAAGCTGAATGTGAGAATGATAGAGGGAGTAGGGCTGGGGCATAAATGAAATCAGAAAGAAAGATAGACGATAAACATTGAGATGGAATAATCTAGGAATGCCTAGAGTGTATAATGATACTGACTAAATGTACAAATTTAAAAATATTTTTGCATGAGGAAGAACAAAGGAATGTCATTACTGCAGGGTGCTGAAAATAGATGGTAATTAATATTTTAAAATGTCAACTTATGTGTGAGACTAAATAAAAAAATGTCTATTTGTTACAAAATTTATATTTTGACGAGTGCATCTCCTAATATAACTTATGTAGATAGTTGGTTGAACAACATAAGTAATGGAACCTTGGGTAGGGCATGAGATTTTGTTGGTTTGTCCTGAGTGATGCCCCAATGAATCCCAGAGTGATTTGATCAGTGAGTGGAAAAGTATTTGCAAAGTCCCCTTCGGGGAATGATGAGAACGGGGGAAAATTCAACCTCCCCAAGTTGAATTCTTGATATTCTCACAAGCAGTGTGGACAACCAAAGCTATAGGCTGAGCCCCCAGTCTTGGGGTTTGTTCATATGAAACTTAACCCCACAAAGGATAGGTCAAGCCTACTTAAAATTAGGCCTAAGAGTCACCCCCAAGAGAACCTCTTTTGTTGCTCAGAT
>PVIY010036924.1:0-25078 GCA_004026745.1 Myrmecophaga tridactyla
GTACATATTTATACATAACTAAGACGGGGCAAGGAGAGGAAAACAGTGGTTTGTAGCTTCCCTCTTGCTGGTTTGAGGGACAGTGCTGCCCCTGTGCGTTCCTCACTGTGCTAGGGCCTTGGGGGAAACCAAGCCAGGCTTGAGGACGATGTGACAAGGGCGGATGCGGGCAGGGTAGGGAGGGGCGAGAAGGCTGGGAAGGCAGCATAGGCTGGACAGAAAGTCCTGAGGGGACAGGGGACATGCGCAGAAATAGGCACCTAACGTTTATGCACAAAAAGCATCCAGGCAAAGTCCCTTGGTGGATGGGAGAAAAATTATGGAACTATTAAACTTTACCACCAGAGAAACCCCAGATACTGTACCAGACATTCAGGACCCCCAAACCCATAGGCCAAGCCCTTGATCTTGAGGCTTGCTTTTGTGAAGCTTACATGTAGCAGAGAAGCTTAGCCTACTTATAGGTGTGCCTGAGTCACCTCCAGAGGACCTCTTTCATTGCTCAGATGTAGCCTCTCTCTCTAAGCCCAACTCTGCAGGTGAAATCATTTCCCTCCCCTCTATGAGGGGCATGACATCCAGGGGTGAAAGTCTCCCTGGCAGCGTGGGAGATGACTCCCAGGAATGAGTCTGGCCCTGACACTGTGTGGGATCAACAATGCCGTCCTGACAAAAAGGGGGGAAAAGAACTGTAAGAAATAAGGTATCGGTGTCTGAGAGAGTTCAAATACAGTCGAGAGGCTACTCTGGAGGTCACTCTTACACAAGCTTCAGTTAGACATTGCTATCTATCATAACTTGCCAAACCCCAACCAAAACCATTCCAGCCAATCTTAAAGAACATCTAGGGTGTTATATGAGATTTTACAAAGATTCCATGCACTAGGGTAACTTTCCCGAAACCTACAACCTTCAGATGGGTCCCTGGACGAGATAAGTCCTGAAATGCAGAGGGCCCAACCTCTCCAGAACATCAGCTAGTTCCATCCCCTTATCCCATATTATCAACAGCTACTTCCAATATGAAAAAGTTAGAATGGGCATATCCCAAATACCCCTAAAGAGTGGGAGAAAGATCAAAGATGATGGTGGCGTTATACAGAGAAGATCAGGCTTAACAAATGAGTGTGAGTGCTGAATCATTATACTGATACTTCTTTTAGCCTCTAGTACCTTAGAGTAGCTAAAAATAAAAACCTAAAACTGCGCACTTGTAACCCATACCAAACTCTGAAATTCGAACTATTAGTTTTACAACCAATAGTTGCAATTTACCTTGAAATTTATTGCTTTTATGTATATATGTTATTTAAGGAGAAGGAGGAGTGTAACAGAGAAGATGAGATTTAACAAATGAGTATTACTGCTGAATCATTATATTGACATTTCTGTTGGTCGCCAGTGTCTTGGAGGAGCTAGAAGAAAAAACGAAAAATTGTGGAACTGTAACCCATAACAAACTTTAAAATTTGTCCTATAATTACTTGTTAAAATGTACCTGGAAATTTATTTATTTGTATATATATTGTATATTTCACAATTTGAAAAAAAGCGTTATATAAAAAAAAAAAGCAGCCAGGAAAGAAATCCACCAAAATCTCCCGGGCAGTAGAATTGTGAGTGTGGATCCCTTCTGCTTTCCTGAATTTTCTACTTTTTCTACAGTGATCAGGATGACTTAAATAGCAAAGAAATGATCCAGTTCATAAATTGCTAATCCCATACTCCTTAGGCAAAGGAGCCCCTGGGTCGTGGGGCTTGGACCTGATATGCAGAGCCCTTCTCTGGGGGAATCCTGTCCCCCCAAACGCCATCAAGAAGCTAATTACATTTCCCCAAAGAAGATGAGCAAATAGCCAATCTGCACAGGCAAAGTTGCTCAACACCATTGGTCATTAGAGAAACACGAATCAAAATCAAAATAAAGTAATGCTAAATATCTGCAAGGATGGCTGGAATGCATTTCTTAAAAAGGAAAGTAACTGCTCTTGAGGCTGTGGAGGAATCGGAACCCTCTTCATTGTCAATGAGCATGTGAAATGGTGCATCCGCTGTAAAAGACAGTTTGGCACTTCCTCAAAAAGTTAAACATAGAGTTAACCAAGGACCCAGCAATTCCCAGTATATCCTAGGTATATATATAACTCCAAAGAATTGAAAACATATGTCCATGCAGAAACTTGTACATAGAATTGTTCACAGTAGCATTTTCCATAATAGCAAAAAAAATGGAAACAACCCAAATATCCATCAATTGACAATAGATAAACCAAATGCAGTCTACCCATACAATGGAATAAAATTATTCAGCCATAAGGAGTGAAGTTCTGATTCGTCAACATCATGGACCAACCTCAGAAATACAATAAGTAAAAGAAGCCAGTCCCAAAAGACCACATCGTGCAGGGTCCTATTTGCAGGAAATGTCCAGAGCTCCAAACACACCCAAAATCTCTGCAGGTGGCATCAGGCTCAGCAGCTTCTCAAGGGGAATCCCACAGGCAGCCAAGTCTGAGAACCGCTGTCTGAAGCCCATGCAGTCCATGGACCCGACTGGGGCTTGTGAGAAATGCAGAGTGCCTAGCCCCGCCCTGACCAAAGGGGCATTTAACGGGCCCCCGGGTGAGTCACAAGCCTGTCAGGGTTTGAACAGCATCAAAAGAACAGTTGTCTGTCCTTGATATACAACCCAGGGGTCCTGAGCCTGCCCCTTGGCCACTCACTCACGATGTGACTTGTCTGTCCCCATGGGCCCTGAGTGGTAGATGAACATCAGCTGGGTGGGCTGCCTGACCCCCACAGCCCAGATCTGATGGCCAGAGCAGATAGGACAGGGCATCAGGGCTGTCTGAGCAAAGCACTGGACCCAAGGGTGCTGCCCTCAACCCACTAGGGGCAGGCTCATCTCACTTTACCCACTGGGTGGTCCCCATGCGGAATCCTTGAAAGGTGGGTGGCGTGACTCTGCTTGTATACCCCCAGGGACAGGCTTCTCACTACCTCTCTGGCAGAGCATATAGTCCTTGCATGGCCTTGCATACTGGAAAGCTCTGCCTGGTACTGATTCCTGGCCTGCCCTGGCACATGGCACCTGGAACCTTCTGCCCAGAACAGCCTGGGGGGCCGTCTCCCCCCTTCAGGCTGTTGGCTACTTGGCAGCTGTTTCTTGCCTCCCTTTGGGCCCTGAGGCCCAAATTCCTTCCTTTCAGAACTGCTGCCTAGCCCCACTCTGCACTCAGGCCCTGTCCCCAGGATGGGCTGTTTAGGGAAAGTCCATCTCTCCAGCACACCCCACACCAATTATGTCCTTGAGAAGGAGCCACCTAAGACCTTTTATTGGTGGAACATAGGGACGTGACAGGAGAAGTTTACTTATGGATAAATGTCAAGATCCCCCCTCCATTGGAGGCAGGACTAGAGGGGTCACAGCACAGTCTCTGGAGAGGACCAAAATGAAGACTGAAAGAGAAGGAGAGTGGCAGCGGGAGAGGTGGCTGGATTGGGTGCCAGTGGCGGGCTTGATGAGGAGCAGAGAGTGGGAGAGGCTCGATGTGGGGGGAGGGGGCAGATGTTCCACATGGAGACTCAGGAAGGGCAGAGATGGAGAGAGAACATTTTAAAGATGCTTTGCAGCAACATAAAAATCTACTATGTGCTACCCCCCATTTCCTACAGTAAGTAAGGCAAACTAATTCCCACTGCAAAACAACCAAAAAATTGTGGGCATATGTGTGCGTCTTTATATATATTTGTATAAATAAAAATATATATATGTATATATGACTATCCATATGTATGTAAATTTATGTACATTATGCATTCAAATGTGCACATATATATACATATATGCTACATATGTATCAGAATGCATCATACTGAGCTGGTAAGAACAAGGAAAATTCTCACAGGCCAATGAAATAAAAGTGAATGTGGACATCCTAAGAGATAAGCAGTTGCTAAAGTTGGCTCGGGCCTGGGGGCATCAGCTAAGACCTGCCATCCTGATCTTCCTTTTCTAGGACCACCCATGGCTGCGGGGAAGTTGAAGAAAGCGGAGGGCCCCGGCATGAGAAGTCAGATGGGAAGCCCTCCATAAAGCTGGGATCCTTAAGGGGCTGCACCCCCAATATTGCAGTACATTGGGGGGGGGGTGGAAACCACAAGAGAGGAAAAGCAAGGACACTTGCCTGTATTAATCTCAGGACTAAGTAAAAAGGAAAAAAAAAATCTCTCCTGAAAAATCATAACCCCGATGTGAGTTTAACACCAGCTGGGTGGACCACAAATCCTCAGGCTAAGAATTTATTTTAAAAGGAGCCAGCTTGGTAGTGCATCCAGGCAGCTGGCAGAAGCTGATGTAAATTATATCCGGAGGCCCCCACTTTCAACCCAGGCCTCAAAGAAGAACCAGTCATTGAGGTGAAAAGACCACAGTCAGAATTCACGAGACCCACGAGGGAAAAAGGAAACCACGAGCAAGAGCAGAATCAGATGCAAAACAGGCTTCAGATCCTAGATCCCTGGAGACAAATTAAAGTCGCCTAATGTGTAGAAGAACTAAAAGAAGGGATCAAAAATATGAGTAAAGAATAAGGCACTATAAAATGACCAAGAAATTTTGACAAAGAAGCAAATAAATCTTCTAGAAATAAAAAATATATAAATAATTGAAATAAACAGATTAAACAGGAGAGTGGACATAGCTGCCTGAGTCAGGAAGAGCTCAGCACTTACTGCTCATGTGACGTTCAAAACGGCTGTCACTGAACAATCCCGCAGCTGTGTCCTTCCATCTCGTGGCTCCACCGTCTTCGACACGCGGCTTCCAAGATCACCAGGCTTGTCTTTATCAACTGGACATCACCGAGCTCAGAGGGGCAGGCAGGGAGGTTTGGGAAGCAATGCTCCCCCTCTCCTGCAATCACAGTTCACTGATTAGGCTGGCACGTGGCCACGTCAAATTGCAAGGGGTGGGGGGGCGGCTGGGAAATGGGGTCTAGTTGCCCACCCAGCAAGGTGAGGAAATGGACTTAGGAGCCACCACGACTGAGTGATCTTGGCTGCGGCAGCTGACGTGATCTTTCTTAGATGTGTGGTTCACAGGTTAAGTGCTCAGAAGAAAGGTGAGGGTCCAGTAAAGGTCAGCCGTGGAGCCCTGGCTGCTATTCAGCCTATAGCACTGTTCAAATCCCTACCCATCATTCATTCAGTTCACCCTTAAAACTCCCATGCTGGGGATTAAACTAAGCAGGGAGGACGATTCACATTTTACAGATAAGGAAACCAGGCCTCAGAGAGGGCTGGGAACTTACCTAAGACCACACAGCTGCTAAGAGGCCGAGTTGGGATGGGAACCCAGGACTTCCCAGGACATTACACTGCTGCCTCTCACTCCAGACGACAGGAAGAGGGAGAGGGATCGTGGAACTGGGGCTCTCGATTGGCCTGTGTCTTCCGCTGAGCTGGTGAATCCACCAGGCCAGCACAGGGCACTAAGGGAACCAGCTCGTGGTCAGAGCAGTTGATCTCGGCTTGCCTGGGGTGGCTGCCTGGGGCTGGCTGCAAATCAAGCCATAGGGGCTGGGTCTGCCTCACCAGGAGAGCTAAGAGGTCACGGTCATCTGTCAGCCCACAGTATTTATCAGTGCCTCAAACGTGCTAGGTGCTTTTGTGCGGTTCCAACAAGCACAGCCTGGGGGCAGGGCCCAGCAGAACCCAGGCAGAGCTGCCCTGCAGCAGGAGCTCATTAAGTTCTAACTCTGAGCTCTGACTATATGCCTGGCCCCTGGGCAGCTCACCTGCCCCTCGTCACTGCATCCTCACCTGGACCCAGGAAGGAGGTGATTTCAGCCCAGTTTTCACAGATATAGTGATGACGATGCTGCTAATATCTGAATGCCATGTGCCCAGCAATGTTCCAAGTTCTTTCAAAGATTCTCATCGTTAGCTTTCATAGTAACCCTGGAAGACTAGATTCCCTTGGACAAAGGAATCCACCTCCCTTTGACAAAGAAGGAAACTGAGGCTCGGGTCAGTAAAGTGCTTTACCCAGGCTTCTCCCGGGGTTTGTGGCCTGGAATCGGATTTGGGCATCTGCCCCCTGACCACTGCACCACCCTGCTCCTCCACCCAGCCATGAGCTCCTCCGGGGCATCTCTGTACGCCCAGTTTCGTGGGGAATGGCTTGTGCATGCGGGCTTGGACAGATTTAAAAATCCATTTGCATGTTGAAAACATCACCTTTCCCAGCAATACACAAACCCATCAATGCGAAATGCTCACAGGTAAGTGAACAAATTCATGGAATGGTAGGCCAACCCATGGCAACCTGCCCATTCTTCATAGAAGAATCTTTTCTAGGACAGCCTCAACCTGCATTTTCCAGCCAGTCGGACCTTCCAGAATCTACTGTCCTTCTTCAGTCCAGGCCCCCTTGGCTGGGAGGCCGCAGCTGCTCCCTGGGCTAAACCTTCCCCCAAGCCGAAGACCCAGGAGCTCAGGCTAGAGAAGCCCCTCTGCCTGCTGCTCAACCCCTCGGGTCTTGCAAAGACGGCAGGGCTGTGGAGGCAGGGACTGGGGGCGGAGGGGGGTGGGGCAGCTTTGATTCGTTGCCAAAATGAAAAAGAGAGAGGGGGAGAAGCACACTTTTCTCTAGTCAAGCTGTTGGCTTACCAGCTGACTTTGGTAAAAGGAAAAGAAAAAAAATCCCTAGCACCATCTGTTCGCAGCGCGGGGCTGGTGTAGGGCCTGGGGCTTCCTGCAGCTCCAGCGGCCAGACCAGTTTGAGAATCTGCGACAGCTGCCCCCTGGATTATTTTGGGAAGCGGCTCGACTCGGAGGCACCCCGGCCTTCGAGGCATTTCCCATCACTCCGAAGCTGTGGGCACAGCCAGCCCAAGGCTGCCAGCTCTTTCTGGGCCCTGGACGTCTTCCAGTTTAGCCCACTATAATTATCTCGCTTCCAACTTCTGCTGCAACTTCAACTGGAGTCGGATTTCTTGGGATGGAGAGAGAGGTCGCAAGGCTGACGGAAGGTGGGGCGAACCCAGAGAAGATGCCCGCTCCCCTTCTTCCCGGTCTCCTTTGTGGAAGCTGCTTCCCCCACCCACTCCCAAGCACTAGGACCCCCGTCCCCAGGCCTCCATCTCTGTCCCACAGCTCGTCCCTTCCCCACTGTCCTTGAAGGATCCCGCAGTCTCCCTCTAGGAAAGAAGCTCCCCAGGTGGGTGGGATGAAGGCGCCCAGGTAGGGTCCACAGCATCAGAAAGACCCCGAAAGGGTGCAGGGATTTTAGGGAGTGACTTGAAAACAGGTCCAAAGGCTGGGTCAGGGGAGAGAACGGGGTGAGCAGGAAACTGCAAACCCAGCAAACACCTGCAGGAGCCCCAAGCCTCGGAGCCAGGGAAGGGGCTAGAGCAGGACAGTCATGTGACCAGGCTCCCAGGGCAGAAAAGAAGTCCTGGCTGCTGGTGCGGAATTGGGGCTGGGGGGGCCAGAGGCAGGCAGACCAACTGGGAAGTGAGGGCAGCCATTGCCTCGGATGGTGAGGGCCTGGAAGGGAGGGGCAAAGAGGAGGGGATGAGTCTGAGAGGGGAGCAGGGGCGAGGAAGGCAGGACTCAGTGTCCATGGGGGGAAGAGGGAAGGATCCAGAGTAAGTCCAGTCCTCCCAGGCTGGGAGGCAGGATGCTCAAAGGGCCCGTCAAAGAGATGGAGAATCGGGACAGGGCAAAGGCCAGGGAAAGTAGGGAATTCTGACTTCCACCTGGGGGGTTGGGGTGGGTTTGCTCCGAGGGGAGCGGTGCCCTGGGTAGTTAGAAATGTGGGCCTGGAGCTCAGAACTGGAGAAGGTATGCGGTGTGAGAAGGAAAGAGCTCCAGCACCACGTCTCCCAGGAGGCAAAGGAAAAGGAGCCAGAAAAACCCAAGGAGACAGTGAGCAGAGATCAAGGAATCCTGGAGACCCGGAATCCATGGATATGCCTGGGAGTGCCCACCCAGGTTACGCCTAACGGTGCCCAGTGAGCACGAGGCTGAAATGGAGGCCGGGCTCGGGCAGCCAGAGGAGCTCTCTCACGGCGCTGGGGAAGTGCAGGGCCCAGGTTACCCTCCTTGAACAACTGGGAGGTCAGTCCCGAGAATGGACAGCACAGGAGAGCCATTCCTGAGACAAAGAAAGAAAATCAGAGGAGTCCCTGAGTGTTCCTGCTCACTGCCTGGAGACAGTTTCCAGGCTGCGGCGCGGCGAGGGGAACCCAAGCACAGCCCAGCATGGAGGGTAGGGGATTTGGATTTCAGGAAAACCAAGGCAACTATAATTTGTGGAACAGAGAGACAGAGTTCCAAAGATCTGAAGAAGGACTCACTCAAGTCCACTGAGCTCTGGTTGGCACACCCATGGGAGAAAACTTCCTTGGCATATGAGGCTGGAGAAGAACTGTAAGAATGGAGAAAGGAAAATGGTCCCCAGCGCTCACATAGGGCGCAGCTTATGATTGCACCCGCTGGAGTGCAAAGACCTCCTAAAGCACAGGACATGGGGAGACTCCTCAGAAAGGGGGATAAAGAAGTCCTAGACTAAGTCTGTTCTGGACCCACCCTACAAACTACAAAAGCAAGCCTCACAGTGAATAAAGGAAAATGTGCAAAGTTCCCTTAGGGGATTGGGGAGAAAGGAGGAAATATACAACTTCCCCATTTGTAGAATTCCTGATATTTTTGCAAGCAGTGGGGACAAATAATTCAATAGGTCGAGCCCTTGATCTTGGGATTCACCTCTATTCAACTTATTCCTGCAAAGGATAAGCTAAGCCTATGTTCTAGTTTGCTAGCTGCCAGAATGCAATACACCAGAGACAGACTGGCTTTTAATAAAAGGGGATTTATTTCGTTAGTTCTTCAGAGGAAAGGCAGCTAACTTTCACCTGAGGTTTTTTCTTACACGGGAAGGCACAGGGTGATCTCTGCTGGCCTTCTCTCCAGGCCTCTGGGTTCCAACAACTTTTCCCAGGGTGATTTCTTTCTGCAACTCCAAAGGCCTGGGCTGAGCTGTGAGTGCTGAGCTGAGGTACGCTGAGCTGCTTGGGCTGTGCTACATTGAACTCTCTCATTTAAGCACCAGTCAATTAAATCAAACATCATTCATTGCAGCAGGCACACCTCCTAGCCTACTGCAGATGTAAATCAGCAACAGATGAGGTTCACGTACCATTGGCTCATGTCCACAGCAACAGAACTAGGTGCCGTCACCTGGCCAAGTTGACACCTGAACCTAATTACCACAGCCTACTTATAACTAGGCCTAAGAGTCACCCCCAGAGAAACTCTTTTGTTGCTCAGATGTGGCCTCTCTCTCTAAGGCAACTCAGCAGGTGATTTCACTGCCCTCCCTTCCACATGGGACATGATTCCCAGGGGTGCAAATCTCCCTGAAAACATGAGACAGGACTGCCAGGATGAGCCAGGACCCAGTATCATGGGATTGAGAAAACATTCTTGACCAAAAGGGGGAAGAGAAAAATGAGACAAAATAAAGTTTCAGTGGCTGAGAGATTTCAAACAGAGTCAAGAGGTTATTGTGAGGTTATTCTTATGCATTATATAACTATCTCTTTTTAGTTTATGGTGTATTGGAGTGGCTGGAGGGAAATACCTGAAACTGTTGAGATGTGTTCTAGTACCCTTCTTTCTGGAAGATGATTGTATGAAGATTTATAATACAACTGTGTGATTGTGAAAACTTTGTGTCTGTTGCTCCTTTTACCCAGGGTATGGACAGATGAGTAAAAAAATATGGATAAAAAATAAGTAATAGGGGGGATAAGGAGTAAAATTAATTGGATAGATAGAAAATAGTGGTCAATAAGAGGGAGAGGCAAGGAGTATGGGATGTTTGAGTTTTTTCTTTTTTCCTTTTATTTCATTTTATGCAGTGATGCAAATGTTCTAAAAAATTGATCATGGGGATGAACATACAACTACGGGATGATATTGTGAGCCACTGATTATACAGCATGTATGGAATGTATGTATGTGAAGAGTTCTCAATAAAAACTATTTTTTTTAAAAAGTAGAAGAAAAAAAGCAATTCTCAAAAGTGTCAAACTGATTCCAAGACATTTAACTGTATCTCAGAGAAAGCCCCACAATATATAAAAGATGACAAGGAATGAAAACACAGGCTCAACAAGGCAAAGTCTCCGGTGCCTGGCACCCGAGACTATACTTTCAAAGATCATTTCTAAGGTTGGTTGCAATGGCTGGCAACCAATTAAAAATTACAAGGCATGCCCCAAATTAGGAAAACATGAACCATAACGAGGAGAAAATTAAATCAATAGAAACAAACGCAGAAGTGACACAGATGATGGAATTAATAGACAGGGATGTTAAAAAATTATAAATATACTCCATATGTTCAATGATAGAAGATAGAGTGAGTATGATAAAGGGAGAAGGGAAATATTTTTAAAAGCCCAAATTGAATTTATTGATATAAAAAAGATATCCGAAATGAAAAGTACAGTGGATGGGATTAACAGCATAATTGACCTTCTTTCTTTTTTTTACATGGGCAGGCACCAGGAATTGAACCCGGGTCCTCTGGCATGGCAGGCAAGCGTTCTTGCCGCTGAGCCACCATGGCCCACCCTGACCTTCTTTCCACACGCGTATGGAATATTTACAAAGACAGACCATATCCCAGGACATAAATCAGTAACACAGATGAGTAAAAAAATATGGATTGAAAATGAATAAATAATAAGGGGAACAAATGTTAAAATAAATTGAGTAGATTGAAATACTAGTGATCAATGAAAGGGAGAGGTAAGGGGTATAGAAAAAAAAATAGGGGGAACAAAGGTTAAAATATATTGAGTAGATGGAAATACTAGTGGTCCATGAGAGGGAGTAAAGGGGTATGGTACGTATGAGTTTTTTCTTTTCACTTTTTAATTCTTTTTCTGGAGTGATGCAAATGTTCTAAGAAATGATCATGGTGATGAATACACAACTATGTGATGATATTGTGAGCCATTGATTGTACACCAAGTATGCAATATTCATATGTTAACAATGTTAGGGTTTGTATGTTGCTTTGTTTTGTCAATAAAAATTTTTTAAAAAATCAGTCACAATACATTGTAAAGAATGGAAATCATATAGAAACATGTTCTCTGACCACAATGGAACTAAACGAGTCATAATACATTGTAAAGGATGGAAATCATATAGAAATATGTTTTCTGACCCCAAAAAAACCTGATTTCTAATTAGTTGTATAACCAAACGATATCTGAAAAAAAAGCCTAAAATATTTAGAAATATCTTAACAACCTGTGGTTAAAGAGGACGTCACATGAGAAATTAGAAAATATTTTGAACTAAATGAAAACGAAAACCCAACATATCAAAATTTGGGGAATGCAGCTAAAGTCATGCTTGGAGAGAAATTTATAACATGAAATGCTTACTGCAGAAAAGAAGAAAAGTTCTCAAATCCACAATCTTAGCTTCTCGATCTTTTTAAGACGTCATTTTTTTCCAACTTGATCTAAAGAATCAAGACAATTCCAATCAAAATTTCAGCAGGCTTTTTTTTTTTGTAGAAAATAACAAACTGAGGCTAAAATTTTCATAGAAACTAAAAGAATCTAGAACAGCCAAAACAATTTTTTAAAGAACAAAATTGGAGGACTTGCGTTACCTAGTTTCAAGACTTATTATAAAGCTCAAGTAATCAAAACAGTATAGTATTGGCATAAAGATTGATATATAGATCAATAGAACAGAATAGAAAGTCCAGAAATAGACCCAAAGATATAGGGCAAATTGATTTTCGACACAGGTGTTGTGCTGGTTTGAAAGGATGTATGTCCCCTAGAAAAGCCATGTTTTAATCAAAATCCCATTTCATAAAGACAGAATAATTCCTATTCAATACTGTATGTTTGAAACTGTAATCAGATCATCTCCCTGGAGATGTGATTTAATCAAGAGTGGTTGTTTAAGCTGGATTAGATGACAATATGTCTCTACCCATTTGGGTGGGTCTTGAATAGTTTCTGGAGTCCTATAAAAAGAGGAAACATTTTGGAGAATGGGAGTGATTGAGAGAGAGCTGAGCAGAATGACATAGCCGTGAGAAGCAGAGTCCACCAGCCAGTAACCTTTGGAGATGAAGATGGAAAATGCCTCCTGGGGAGTTTCATGAAACAGGAAGCCAGGAGAGAAAGCTAGCAGATGATGCCATGTTCACCATGTGCCCTTCCAGATGAGAGAGGAACCCTGACTGTGTTCACCATGTGCCTTCTCAATTGAGAGAGAGAAACCCTGAACTTCATTGTCCTTCTTGAATCAAGGTATCTTTCCCTGGATGCCTTAGATTGGACATTTCTATAGACTTGCTTTAATTGGGACATTTTCTTGGCCTTAGGACTGTAAACTAGCAACTCATTAAATTCCCCTTTTTAAAAGTCATTCAGTTTCTGGTATATTGCATCCTGGCAGCTAGCAAAGTAGAACAGGTATCAAGGTAATTTAGTGGGAAAAGGATAATCTTTATCACAAACAGTTGCTGGAACAACTGAACATCCACATTCAAAAAAAAAAAAAAAAGAACGTCAACCTTTACTTCACCCCATATATAGACATTAATTCGAAATGAATCATAAACCTAAATGTGAGGGCTAAAATTATGAAACTTCTCCCAGATTAAAAAATAATGTATAAATGACTTAGCCACACACTTTACCAAAGAAAACACATAGATATCAAAAAATCTGAAATGACATTCAATAATATCAGTCATTAGAGAAATACAATTAAAACTACGGTGAGATACCACTATAAACCCTCTAGAATGGTGTGGCGGTTTGGAGCTGTACATACCTCAGAAAACCATGTTTTTACAGCTAATCCATTCCTGTGAGTGTGACCCCATTGTAAGTAGGACTTATTGAGGAGGTTACCTCAGTTATGGTGTGACCCACCTCATTTAGGATGGAGTCCTTTATAAACGGAAGCACGACAAAGACAGAAAGCACAAAAAGCAAGAAGCTGAAATCAAAAAACCCAGAAGGAAGGGAGAGACCCAGAAATGCTGCCATGTGGCAGAGGAGTCAAGGGCTGTCAGAGCTGGTCTGTGGGGAGAAAGCATCGCCTTGATGACGCTTTCATTTCGACATTTGCTTGGCCTCAACACTGTAAGCTAATACATTCCCATTGTTTATCTCAACCCATTTCATGGTATTTGCTGGCGCAGCCTAGCAAACTAAAACAAATGGCTAAATGTTAAAACTGACAATCCCAAGTGTTAACAAGATTGTGATCAAATGGAACGTCCAGACAATGCTGAAGGAAACACAAAATGGGACGTCTACTTCAGAAAACACTTCGGCAGCTTCTTATAACATACACTTGGCATATGACCCAGTCATTTCTCCCTTAGGTATTTATCCAAGAAAAATGAAAACATATGGCCACACAAACACTCAAACGTGAATGTTCACAGCAACGCGATTCATAAAAACTAGAAACTGGAAAGAACCCAAATGTTCGTCAACTGGCGAGTGCATAAACAAAGCCCGTAAAAGGGCGTTCCACTCGGCAATAAAAAGGAATAAGTTACTGACACCAGACACGGTGTGGCTGAATTTCAAAAGCATATTGCTACATGAAAGAAGCCAGACACGAGAGACTATTTACTGCAGGATACCATTTATAAAAAATTCTAGAAAAGGCAAAACTCCGGCGATCGAAAGCAGATCAGTGGGGGCTGAAGGAAGGGGCCTGACTACAAGGAGGCTGGAGGGAGGAGCTTTGGGGAGTGACGGAAATATTCTGTCCTGAACGTGGCGGTAGCACAAGGACAGGCATTTGTCAAAACTCATCAAATTGTGCACTTAAAATTGGTAGGTAGGTTCTGCTCTTTGTGAAACATTCCTTAATAAAGCTGACCAAGGGCAGTGATTTTAAAGAATTGCTTTTAATTGCAGTCAAGCCAAGTCAGGGTGAAGGTTTGGAGTGTTCAGGGTGGAAGCGAGCCTGGGGAAGTTGGGGGGGGGGGGACATGGCTCAGCAGTGGGGAGCCTGGGTGTGCAGAGGTGAGAGAGGGGCTAGAGGGTGGGCTGCGCCAGACAGCAGTGGCCAGAGCCTAAGTGCCCGCCGGAAGGATCCAGGAGAGAGAAGTTAAGGCACGAGAGGGAATGCCTTGATGAGGGAGGCACATGAGGTGGTAGAAGGCGCTGGGCTCCAAGAGGAAGGAGCAGGTGAGGGAACAAAGAAGGGCTCATTGGGTATGGGCTGAGAGCTAAGGGAGAAACCAGTGGTGGCTTCGGTTTGCCCTGGGAAGGGGGAGGCCGGGGCAGGTGCTCAAACACCCACTGCCAGGGCTGACCGAGGCCTGGGCCCTGGGCCGGACGCCACTCCCTGCTGGCCGTTCTCCCGGCTCCTCGGTGAGTCTGGCAGAGATGCCCGAAAGCTGCTCCCCAAAGCCAGCCCTGCCGGTTCTCTCCATGCGGGGGCTGCTGGCTCAGGGATAAGGGGGGAGGGGGAGAGGGGGAGGGGTCTGCCTCCACCCCGGCCCTCACCCCAGCTTTTCTGGCCTCTCCCTGGCTGGTTTCCAGCAAACGTCTGTTCCTGGGTGGGCTCTGCTCCCCTCTGGAAAAGTTCTGGAACTATCACGTTGAATCCTTCCAGAAGGTTGTTTTCCTTTGGCAAAACTTACGCAGAAAACGCCAAGTCTGACGGCGATGATGGCTCTCTGGGGACAAACTGGGAGATGATCTGAAACCACTAACGGACCACAAAGATTTCTTTTCTGAGACTTTGGGGCAAAACTCACACTGACTGCCATGACGGCTGCCCTGGGCCGCAGTCCCTTTGGCAAGTAACTGGATTGACTCGGGGGTGGGGGGTGGGGGGGGCGTGGGGACTCGACTGGGGAGCCAGGGGTTGGGGGTCCTGCCTTTGGAGGGACCCAAATGAGAGGCAGGTGGGCTGCGGGCAGCTGGTGTGGAGGGGCCTTCAGCCCTGACTCCTGAGAGCCCCTCCTGCTCCCCAAGGCAGACGCCCCAACCCCTGAGTGCAGGTTGGCACCCCTGGACCCGGTGCTGACAAGCTAAGGGGTTTTTGCGTCCAGCCCCCTGGGAAGGTGAGGCCGCCGAGGCCTGGCTGCAGCAGGGTAGGGCTCATCATCCCACGTCTTTGAGGGTCCTTCCCAACGCCGGCAAGACAATTGTCACAATAACTGAGCAAGGTCGCAGATTGGCTCAAAACTGGTCCCAGCCTTGCATGTTCAAAGAACTCAGAGGTAAGGAAACAAGAGGGGGCGACGGGGGAAAAGATGAGGGGCAGACACGTAGGGAGGCAGGGGTCCCGGGACTTGGGGGTACTGTGGAGCACCCCTGCTGCGAGGGGTGTCCTCAAGGTGGGCCTGGCATCTAGGCTGAGAGGAGCAGCTTCTCGGCGCAGTGGCAGTTATTTTGGGGTCCCACAGTGCACCCCGCCTGTGTTCTCTTGGAGCCTGTGCTTGCAAAACAGGCTGTAGAGCACCCGCAGCGTGCTTTTGGGGTCCTTGTTCACAATGTCTGTGGGCCAAAGGGGACCAGGCAGGGTCAGAACCGGGAGGCCAGGCCAGCTGCCCCAGGGGTGTCCTGGAACCTGGAACTTTCAATGCTAAAACCTGGAGAAGCCGGCCACGAGGACAGCTGCTCACACTAGCCTGTCCCAGAACGCTCGCTTGACCCTGCCTCCCTCCTCCTCCCACCCAGACCTCCCCTGGGCCCCTCTCGTGCCCTCCAACACACAGCTCCCCAAGGTCTGGCTTCTTTGGACAGCCTGTGCCCAGGGACCTCTGTCCCCCACCCCTCTCCCTGGCACCCGGGGTGGGGTGGGGGGGTAACTGGGGCATTCCCCCTCCTAGGAAGCTCAGCCCAGGCTCACTACCCCACCCTCGCCACGAGGCCACCATCCCCACCCTGAGCCTGCCCGGGGAGTGGGGCCACCATGCCCCCAGCTGACTCACACTGACCCTCAGGGTTGATGGGGTAGCTGAGCAGGCCTTCATCCCTCAGCAGCTCCAGGGCCAGGGTGACATTGTGCAGCTGCAATGACAATCCCCGCCAGATCCGATGAAGAGGCTCCCGCTGGGCCCAGCTGTCACCCCTGACCCCCTTCTGCATCAGGGCCCCCAGCTCTCAGCCCGCATTCCCACCCGAGGATGGAACCCCTAAGTCCCAACCACAATCCACGATCATCTGTGTCTCCTTACAGACCCCGCTGATGGGGAGCTCACTCACTCACACAGGGGAATCCATGCATCATTCCTCAAACACTCCCAGGCCCCACTCAGGGCCAGGCTGGGTGCTGGGTGCTGGGCGTGTACGCATACACCAGGGAGGTCACCTCTCGTGAGAAAAGCAGGGGAGGTAAAGAGGGTCCACCCAATCTGAGGGTCAGGGCAGGCTTCCTGATGGAGGCAACACCTGTACTGTGTCCTGTCAGGCAAGGGGTTGTAGCTGGGGAAAGGATATGTGGGTTAACCTCCACCTCTTCTGATCCTGTGGGTGACAGAGACCCCTGCAGAAGCAGTTGAGTGTCCATGGGGAAAGCACAGATGAAGAGACCAAGGCTCAGAGTGGCATGGCTGAGGCTCATCTGAGCTCACACAGACAGAAAGAACTAGAAATGCCCCTTCAATGTCCCGTGCCAAAGCAGCCCGGAGGTGGAAGGAACTGCCCAGCCCAGGCGGCCACCCTTTCTGCCACCCCTCAGGTATCCCTCAGCCACACCTCAGCCTGGGCCAGAGCTTCTGGAGAGCGGGGAGCACCTGGGCACTGGAGTCAGGTCCCCCTGTGTTCCTGTCGCATTCAGTGACTGCATAACCCGGAGAAAGGTGCTAGCCCCCTAGCCTGCACTTGTCACCTGCAAAGTGGGTTCCCTTGTACCTTGATATGAGATGCTGGACGGGAAGACCCAGGGACCCCTAAAAGTAGCCTACTCATATCTGCTTTCTTCCTGGGTCTCTGACATGCCAAACTATACACTCAGCCTTCTCCTTGGGGCTGCAGCCTGAGATGGTAGACAGGAGGTGTGGGGGTCTAAAGCTGGCTGAGCCCCCAGTTAGCTGGGTGACCTCCTTCACTAGTCTCAGCACCCACAGGACCACTGTGGGGGCTGGATGTCCCAGACCGGTGGCCGCCATGCCTGGTTCCCTCCCCTCCATGTCCCTGGACTTCTTAGCCCTGCCACATCTTAGCCCAGGCCAGGCAGCTCCCGTGGCAACCCAGCCAGAGGCCACAAGGCCCAGGTGGGCAGAGCAGCGGGAAAGCAGGCCAAGAAGAACTCACCCAGGCAGCGGCTGCTGCCCAGGCTGCTCTTGGGAGGCCCCTCCTGGTGCAGCCTGCCCTCAGCCCCCCTTGCAGCTGCCTGACCTCAGCCAGGCCCCATCTCCTGGCCTGAACTCAACTCCTTCTCTGTTCTGTGGCGATAATGGCATCTGCCAGCCCTCTTCCCCAAAGTCAATATGTGGCTCAAATGTGAGGGTGGACACGGGCTTGAAACCACAAAGCAAGATCTGAAGATGAAGATGATGAAGGCACAGAGGATGGGCTGGTGCAAGGGCTGGGAGGTGGCCCTGTGGGGGACGGGTGTGGCAGAGCCTGAAGCCTCCTGAGTGAGCACTCACCCCAAGGGAGGGAGCACAGCATCCTCCCCACTCCCCCAGGGACTCCTGCCTGCAGCCTGGGGCAAGGAGCTGGAGCCCCAGAAGGCAGACACTCCACATGGTCCAGAAGGGAGCCTGCCAGCCCGCTCCTCCACCGTGGGGGAGTGTTGTTGGAGCACCAAAGGGACAGAGCAGCTGAGCTGGGGCGGGGAGGGCGGGCGCTGGCTTGGCAGGGGTGCCCCTCTGCAGTCTGTCAATAGGGAAACAAAGGCTGTCCCGCAGTACTGAGGCTCCCAAGCTGCCCAGACCAAGAGGAAAGAAAGCTGGGTGAGCTGACAGAGGCCTCCCTTCCCCACTGTCACTGCTTGCGGCCCCTGGCTTCCTCCCAGGTCGGGGTATTCTGCAAAATGAGGGCTGCAATTGTTGTCACTGCAACCCTTCTCATAGTGAACATTGTTCACAGATGTCCCAAGGTCACAGAGAGAGGAAACATCAGCATAAGAGTGAGCTACTAGGACTCCCAGCAAAGTGCTCTCCAGCCTTGCAGCCCTGCCTTTGGTGTACTGTATTAGCTGGCACTTCCCCAAGCACATCGCAGGATTTAAAGAGAGAAATTTCTGTGAGCAAACAGTTTTGGAAAATGTTGGTTAAACAAAGTAATTGGGGCAGTCCTTCCCTGCAGGACTTCTCAGAGCCTCAGAGTGCATCATGCACTTTCAAGGCTACACCAGTTTCCCAAGTTATTGTCATAGAGTATTTCATGGAACCAGAGCTTTGGAAATACTTTGTTCGTTCACTTATTTTTTAAAGTATTTATTGAGCATCTACTATGCACTGGTCATACAATGGGGCAAAAGACCTCCTCTCTGCCCTCGTGGAAGTTATTCCTTTGGGAATTGCTGTCATAGACACTAAAAATTCTCCAAGTACTTCTATTGTCACACTCCTCCACAACAATGCTCAATCTCCACCAGGACGTGATCCCAGGAGGAACAGTCTCGGACTCCAAAGTCATCAAACCAGGCGCTACCCAAAGTAGCATTTTTCTCCAGTGCACAGTTTGAGACAGTGAAGTTAAAGTCATCGGTTCCGTGGAGCCACGGGGCTGTCACGACCCAGGAGGATACTTTCGAATCCTCCTGGGGAGAAATAACTGAATGTGGGAGGAAGCCTGGCACCAGTGTTTTGATTTCTGCAGGACAGATAATCACCTTTCTCCCTACATCCCTGACTTCCCTATTCCCACAAAGCATGACAATCTCATGCAAACCATTGGCAGAGAAGCTCCGATAATGAGAAATCCAACTTTGAGAGGCCGCTGTTCCCACCCTCCTCAGCTAATGGCCTCTGCCGGATTTTTATTTTATAGGTCTGCAGCCAGGATTTCCTACAATACAGCTTCAAAAATTCATTCGTGAGGGTCCGAGCTGAGAGACCTCTCCTTTCCCAGTCACACACACATCCAACTGGCTGATACTCAGAAGCAGGTTCTAAAATGTGTGGATTCAGCAAGCAGGCCAGAAGAGAGGGTTTGGGAAGTCTGATACTGGTAACTGGGGCCTGGAAATCTGCAGCATACTGAGCACCAGCCTTGGGGGCCTGTAAGCCCCAACACGCAAATAACAAAAGGAGACCCCCAGGCCCTGCTGCTCTGAGTCCTGGTTGGGAGACCCTAGCCCCGCAGGCTCCTCCGCCGGCCCCCTGTCCTGCCCCACTGCCAGCTTCCTGCCTTCTCTCCTCCCGGCTCCCACTTCAGTGGCTGCTCTGTGGCTGCAGAATCAGCAGCAACATCTCACTGGCCCCTCCCGAACCTTCCTATTACAGTGTCCTAGTGGCTCCGGGCAAGTCTTCTTGACTGTACAGAGGTTCATGACCTCCGTCAGCCCCCCACCCCAATTCCAGGATCCCCGGGCTCACCCCGGGAAGGAAATGGAAAGCAGCTCAGGCTTTGGAGACAGATCAGCCTGCATGCAAACCCGCCCTCTGCCCTCCCACCAGCTTTGTGCCCCTCGCCAAGCCTCTCCAAACTCACTTCCCTCCTGTGGAAGACGGAGCTGGGCATGGCTCCTAACTGGACAGCCAATGTGGGGTCATTAGCAAGTTTACCTCCAGTCCTGTGGGAGACTGCATCGCCAGCCCCAGTTCTGCAGCTCTTGCTGTCCCCACATCCTGGGCTGTGTCACTTTGCTGGACTCTCCCATGACCCCACTGCTCTGGTCAGTGGAAGGAAGTGGAAGTGCCAGCCTGGTGGTTTGGAGCCTAGGTTAGACACCTGGCAAGAGCTGGCACAGCTCAGCCGAGGCTGGCCAGGAGAGCCTTGTCCCCGGTGTGCCTCCAGATGGGTGAGGATGAATAGCATGAAGGGCCAGGAGAGGCTGGCGAAGGCAGGTCACTCCACGGGCATGTGAGAGGAGCCTGATTAGCAGCAAATAAAGTGCTGAGGGAGCTCAGGGGAGGGGAGGAGGTAGCCATGCAGCTGGGAGCCCTGGCAGAAGGGCAGGCTGGGAGGACAGGACTGGGCCATGTGGCTGGAGCCAGGACTCAGCGGGACAGAGAGGTGGCTGCGGGGCTGGGGAGCCAGGCTGCCAGCTGACACAGGGAGAGACGCAGCTGGACATGGACGTGGGTGGGCCCAGAAACAGAGTTTGCTGGGGGTCCCGGGGGAGACCCAGCCTGGAATAGCCAGTCAGGCATGGGCCACCTCAAAGGGACAAAAGCCAGAAACAGCCGGAAAGGCTGGCATCAGGAAAGGGTCTTCAGTCCTACCTGGTGTTTCTCATCCTTAGAAAAAGTAGCTGCTGCGGGGAGATAAGGAAGCTGCCTCCTGCCCTGGGCTGAGGCCAAACAGACCAAGGGGACCCTGAGGCAGACAGAGATAAGCTGGCCTCCCGGGCTCCTGGCCAGGCACCTGAGCCCATCCTCCAGTGTCCCCTCCCAGAGGACCAGCCTGCGTCCAGACTCCAGGCCAGGTAGGGCGCAGGGCAGGGCCTCCACGGCCAGGGCCTGCCAGGCTCTTTCCATTCATCGGCATGGCCCGAGGGGAGGGTAGGGCAGGGCTGTCAGCCCCTTCCAGAGACAAGAAACCTGAGGGGCCGGCGGTCAGATAGTGATGGACAGGGCCAAGGATGCTCTTTTCCTCTGTCAGATGCCAAATGCACGGTCTGGGCTCATCATTCAGCAGCTGTGGGTTAGTCCCATTGACCCCCGCCCCCCACCTCACCCCACCCCTGCCAGCCTCAGTTTCTACATTCAGAAAGTAGGGAGAATCCATTCTCTCCACGAGCATGTCTGCTGCGTAGAAGGGGCATTCCAGCCGGGGAAACAGCCTGTGCAAAGCCCAGAGGCAGGAGAGAGTGAAGAGTTCAAGGGCCGGTGGGCAGCTCCAGATTGTGGGGCCTGGGGAGCCAGGGCTGGGGTGGGGTGGGGAGAGGCTGGGGAGCAGAAGCTAGAGAGGGAGGCTGGAGCCAGCAGGAAGGCACAGAAAGACTCAAGTAAGAAGAGGCAGCCGGGTCTGCATTTTCCAAGGCTCACCCTGTCACTTTCACCTTTCACTCTCTCCGGTTTGTCACCCCCTCCCATCCTCTTCTTGCTTGGACTAATGCATCATCTCCCAGCCAGGGCTCAGCTTCCAGGGCCCGCAGCGGCCTCCCGAGTCCCAAGGGACCCCACTCCGTGCTCCCAGCCCCTACCCCCAGCTGGAGCACACCATGGGCCCCTCCCCACGTCGATCATGCTCTAGCCCTCCTCTGAGCGCTTGCTGAGTGCCTCCCTCCATGTGGGGTGCCCTCCCTAGCCAGCTCAGCAAGACCCCCATCAACTTCCTTCCTGACTCTTTCAGATTAAATTTATTACTCTTTCTTTCAGGTTCACCATTAACCCATCCACTGTGACCCAACACAGTTCATCATGACTGCAGGAGGCTGGAGGACCCTGGGAGAACAGTGGCTATAGACTGGTCCCTGAAAGCAGAGCTGTGTTCCATACAGCACGGGGTCTGTCACCCAGCCAGCCCCTCGGGAAATGATGGGCCAGGTTTGGGGGGGATGGATTGGGTGGGGGGTGGATGGATGCATGGGTGGGTAGATGGATGGACAGATGGACTGACAGCTGACTGAATGGATGGACAGATGGGTGGGCAGTAGGTAGATATGTGGATAAGTGAATGGGTGGGTGGATGGGTGAATAGATGGATGAACGGAAGGAAGGACAGATACATGGATGGGCAGATGGGTGAGTGGTAGGATGAGTGGTAGACAGATGGACATATGGACAAACAAACTTCCTCTCCACCCTTCACTTCATCTGGAAGTGAGTAAATAAAGGCTGTTATACCAGTTCTACCCTAGAGGTAGATCATCAGGGAAAAACTTCGGAAAACTCACCATTTCTGCAGGAGAGCTGGGAGTCAGGTAGAATTCCTTTAAGTGCAAGAAGAAACCTTCCAGTTGTCCAATCAGCAAGAGCAAAATGACACCATCTGCAAACTACAAAGGTAGGAGTGGACAGCTGGCTGCAAGGGAGCAGGAGTGAAGTCACACTGGGCTGGGGAAGCCTGCACTGCCTTTCACAGACTGTGTGGCCCCAGGGAAGTTGCACAACCTCTCTGAGTCCCCACCTTCTTTTTGAGAAACGGGGTCAATATTCTCAGCGTCACAGGATTGTTGTATGCAACAGTTATCAGCTGCTCTGAACATAGTACATGCTCAATAAACAAAAGCTATTTTTAAATTCCTGTGAAATTGCATCATATCAATTTTTAAACTACATACTGCTCCATAATCTACAGACACAGGAGAAAACAGAGTTAAGTGTAAAATTATCCCTTCAGGAAAAGGCAGAGAATAGCACACCGGACCCATTTAGCTGGTTGCCACATTAATATTTCTGCTTGTTCTGTCTGGATGTTCAGAAATAAAGCCACCCTCCCTGCTGCCACATTTCATATGCTAATATGATCCCACTGAATCTCTTCAAAGATACAAAACACAGGCTTGGAGACTGGAGAAAAGCCACCACTCAAAGTCCTTAATGGTATTTCCTCATATTAGATCTGTTTCAATGTTATTAGTTTGAGCCTGAAATCTTTTCGGCTATCAGTCTCTGGTAATACAATCACAATGCTGGGGATTTCCATACGCTCTTTTAGATACCAATCTCTAAATACCATCCTTGCACATGCAATTTGTCTCCAAACACCATTATTTTACCAAGAGATAAAAACGAAACAGGAAGAATGTAAACTTAGGAAATCGCCCAATTTATATACACATAAAATATAATGATTAAAACCATCAATCTATCATTTACTGCGTGCCCATGATGTGTCAGGAATATTCTAAATGCTGGATGCTCTTCATCTCATTTATTACTTATAACTCTATGAAGTTTGTATCACTGTATCTACTTTATAAGAAGAGGAGCTTGAGGGCCAGAGAAGCCCAGTAGCTCACCCAAGGTCACATAGCTTATGTGGAGAGGTATCCTCAGAGTCTGGGGCCAAAAGAGGCAGAGGTTGGATGGAAGCACATGCCATCTGGCTTCAGAAGCTGTTGATTCCACTCTGCCACCTGCCATATCAGATCACACCCAAACCTCTCTCATGGCTGCCCAGGCGACACTCATTAGCACACACTCTGGCCCTAGTTGCCTGGGTTCAAATCCTGGGTCCACCACTTAGTCACTGTATGACCTTGGACGAGTTAATTAAGTCTCTGTGCCTGCGCATCCTCATCTGTAAGATGGGATGATGTCAGTTCCCATTTTCTGGGCTTGGTAGGAGGATTCAATGAGTTAGCATAGGTGGAGAACTTTCCCAGTGAGAGCTTTGCTGGTCCTGGCTACAGAGCATGAGGATATCAAACCCCCTGCCTCTCCAACACCCAACCCACCCTGGCCAACCCAGGACACCCACCCCCAACCCTGGGCCTGAGGGTGTGAACCCATTATAAACAGGACCCTTGGAGATGTTATTATTTAAGATGAGTCCAAACTTAATGAAGGTGGACCTGAATCCAATATAGCTGAAGTCCTTGTGCCAATTTGAAAATATGTACCCCAGAAAAGACATGTTTTAATCCTGATCCAATCTTGTGGGGGCAGCCATTTATTTTAATCCCGATTCAAAACTGTAGGTTGGAAACTTTTGATTAGATTATCTCCATGGAGATGTGACACCCCCAATTGCAGGTGAGACCTTTTGATTAGAGATGTGACTCCACCCATTCCAGGTGGGTCTTGATTAGTTTACCACAGTCTTTAAAAGGGAAAACATTTTGGAGAAACCTCAGAGATGACAGAGCCAATGGAAACTATAGAGCAGAACTGACACTTGGAGAACAGAGACACAGATGTTTGGAGATGCTTGGAGGCCAGCAGCTGTCCCCATGAGATGGTAAGCAAGCCAGAACCGGGAAAGAGCCAAAAGAAGCCAAGAGATGAAAGCCAGCTCTGGAAAAGCAAAGCGAGGAACCCCCACAGGAACAGAGGCAGAAAGTAAAGGAGCCCGGGAACAAGGGACCAGCAGATACCAGCCATGTGACTATCCAGCTGACAGAGGTGGTCCTGACCCATTGGCCTTCCTTGAATTAAGGTAACTTTCGCTGAATGCTTTAGTTTGGGCATTTTTATAGGCTTAGAACTATAAACTTGCAACTTATTAAATTCCCTTTTTAAAAGCCATTCCATCTGGATATTGCATTCCATCAGCTGGCAAACTAATACAGTCCTCATAAGCAAAGGAAATTCGAGGCAGAAGTCAACAGAACCAAGAAGAGGAAGGAAAAGATGCTGCCATGTGCATTGCCTTGTAGTGGAAAAGCCAAGGAACCCCCAAAGCTGCCAGTCAGCCAGAAGATACCGACCCTGGCAGGAAGCCAGCCTTCTGGACGCTAAGCCAGCCCATGCGTGGTATTTGTTTCAGCAGCAGGAGGCTACAGCACTGGCTGACGGCCTGAGCATGACTGAGAAGGCAACAGCTCTAGGCGAGACTGCCACGTGCCCTTCAGCCCTCCTGCTCCCATTGCCACATCCAGTCTGGGTGGCCAGTGGGCTCTTCCCTGCCCTGTGGCCCCTCCTGTGTTGAGAGGGGACAGGATAGCACAGCGTACTCAAGGAAGCCGGTGGCAGCCTGCAGGGTGCTGACCACTGAAGGCTCCATTCCTGCAATTAGGGTGGTTGGGTTTAGGTTGCTGCAGTGAGCTGGGTGCTGCAGCTGGGCGCCACGACAGCACCTCCCAAGCACTGGGCACACGGCACACACTTAATCTTAACAAATGCTCCCCAGCAAACAGTTACGTGGGGGAATAATTTGCTTTGAACCTTGGTATTGGAAGTCTAAGGTTAATTATGAAAAAGTAGCTGAAAAGTGGTTTTTTTACAATGCAAAGTGTAGCAGCGGCCTAGGTCTCCCCCCCC
>PVIY010036925.1:0-25077 GCA_004026745.1 Myrmecophaga tridactyla
TTCTCTCAATCCCTTGATGTTAATTCTCAGCTCATTCTAGGGTTTTTTTCAGTCCCTTGATGCTGAGTCTCAGCTCATTCCGGGATCTCTGTCCCACATTGCCAGGAAGGTCCACACCCCTGGGAGTCATGTCCCACGCAGAGAGGGGGAGGGTGGTGAGACTGCTCATCATGTTGGCTGGAGAGAGAGGCCACATCTGAGCAACAAAAGAGGCTCTCTTGGGGGTGACTCTTAGGCCTAAATTTTAAGTAGACTTGACCTATCCTTTGTGGGGTTGAGTTTCATATGAGCAAACCCCAAGACTGGGGGCTCAGCCTATAGCTTTGGCTGTCCACACTGCTTGTGAGAATATCAAGAATTCAACTTGGGGAAGTTGAATTTCTCCCCGCTCTCTGTTGTGTAGTTTTCTATGTACAAGTCCTTTACAATCTTAGTTAAGTTCATTCCTAGATATTTGATTCTTCTGTTATTGTTATATTAACTTTTCTAAATGCAATTTTATTGATATATATTCACACACCATACAATCCATCCAAAATATACGTCTCACAGTATCATCATGTTGTTGTGCATTCATCACCACAATCAATTTTAGAACATTTTCATTATTCCAAAAGAAAGAAAATACAAAACATCCCATTCCCCTTATCCAAGCCCCATTATTATTTTTTTAATATTTTTATTGACAAAACAAAACAACATACAAACATGAGCATTCTTAACATATGAACATTCCATACTTGGTGTACAATCAATGGCTTACAATATCATCACATAGTTGTATATTCATCACCATGATCATTTCTTAGAACATTTGCATCACTCCAGAAAAAGAAATAAGAGAGAAGGAAAACTCATACATACCATACCCCTTATCCCTTGCTCACATTGACCACTAGTATTTCCATCTACCCAATATATTTTAACCTTTGTTCCCCCTATTTTTTTCTATACCCCTTACCATTCCCTTTCATTGATCACTAGTATTTCAATCTTTTCAATTTATTTTAACATTTCCCCCATTATTTATTTTTAATCCATATTTTTTACTAATCTGTCCATACCATAGATAAAAGGAGCATCAGACAAGGTTTTCACAATCACACAGTCACATTGCAAAAGCTATAACATTATACAATCATCTTCAAAAAACATGGCTACTGGAACACAGTTCTACAGTTTCAGGCATTTCCCTCTAGCCTCTCTAATGCACCTTAAACTAAAACAGGGATATCTATATAATGTGTAAGAATAACCTCTAGGATAACCTCTCAACTCTGAAATCTCTCAGCCATTGACACTTTGTCTCATTTCTCTCTTCCCTCTTTTGGTCAAGAAGATTTTCTCAATCCCTTGATGCTGAATCCTAGCTCATTCTAGGACTTCTGTCCCATGTCCCAGGGAGGTTTACACCCCTGGGAGTCATGTCACACATAGAGAGGGGAAGGGTGGTGAGTTTGCTTGCCATGTTGGCTGAGAGAGAGATGGGCCACATCTGAGCAACAAAAGAAGTTCTCTGGGAGTAACTCTTAGGCCTAATCTTAATTTTAAGTAAATTTAGCCTATCCTTTGTGGGGATAAGCTTCATATGAACAAATCCCAAGATTGAGGGCTTGGCCTATTGATTTGGTTGTCCCCACTGCTTACGAGAATATCAGGAACTCTCCAAATGGGGAAATTAAATTTTCCCCCTTTCTCGCTATTCCCCCAAGTGGGTTTTGTAAATACTTCTCTATTCACTGTTCAAATCACTCTGGGATTATTGGGGCCTCATACTGGACAAACCTACAAAATCTCATGCCTTATTCAAGATTCCATGTTGTTCTAGTTTGCTAGCTGCCAGAATGCAATATACCAGAAACGGAATGACTTTTAAAACGGGGAATTTATTAAGTTGCTGGTTTATAATTCTAAGGCCGAGAAAATGTCCCAATTACAACAAGTCTATAGAAATGTCCAATCAGAGGCATCCAGGGGAAGATATCTTGGTTCAAGAAGGCCGGTAAAGTTCAGGGTTTTTCTCTGAAGTGAGAAGGCACATGGCGAACACAGTCAGGGCTTCTCTCTTGGTTTGAAGGGCACATGGCAAGCAAGGCATCATCTGCTACTTTCTCTCCTGGCTTCCTATTTCATGAAACTCCCCAGGAGGCATTTTCCTTCTTCATCTCCAAAGGTCGTTGGCTTGTGTACTCTACTTCGTAGTGCTGCAGCATTCTCTGCTCTCTCTGAATCTCTCATTCTCCAAAATATTTCCTCTTCCATAGGACTCCAATAAACCAATCAAGACCCACCCAAATGGGTGGAGACATGTTGTCCCCCAATCCAGTTTAACAACCATTCTTGACTAAATCACATCATCCAGGGAGATGATCTCATTTCAGTTTCAAACATACAGTATTGAATAGAGATTATTCTACCTTTATGAAATGGGATTTATACTAAAACATGACTTTTCTTAGGGGGCATGCTTCCTTTCAAACCAGCACACATGTACTTATGCTGTTCAATTAACCTGTCCATATAAGTTATATTAGGAAATGCTCTAGTCAAAATATAAATTTTGTACCAAATAAACATTTTGCTTTAGTCTCACAAACAAGTTGAAGTTTTAAAATATGAATGATCGTCTAATTTCAACACCCTGCAATATTGACATTCCTTTGTTCTTCCTCCTGCAAACATTTTTTAATTTGTACATTTATTCACTATTATTGTACGATATAGGCATTCCTAAATTATACCATCTCAGTCTTTATCATCTATCTTTCCTTCTGTTTTCATATGTGCCCCCTACCCTCCTCCTTCTATCCTTCTCATATTCAGCTTTGTTCAGTGTACTTACATTATTGTGCTACAAGCAGGCAGTATTGTATTATCCATTTCTGAATTTTACAATCAGTCCTGTTGCACAATCTGTATCCCTTCAGCTCCAATTACCCAATATCTATCCTATTTCTATCTCCTGATGCCCTCTGTTCTGATACTTGATTCTTTTAGTTGCTAGTTTAAATGGATTTTTTTTTTGTTAATTGACCCCTCAGTTAGGTCATTGATGGTATATAAAAACATTACTGATTTTTGCACATTAATTTTATATCCCACCATCTTGCTGAATTTGTTTTTTTAGCTCAAGTAACTTTGTTGTAGATTTCTCACGATTTTCCAAGTATGGTATCATCTCATCTGCAAATAATGAATGTTTTACTTCTTCCTTTCCAATTTGGATGGATTTTATTTTTCTTTCCTGCCTGATTGCTCTAGTTAAAACTTCTAGTACATTGTTGAACAACAGCGGTGACAGAGGGCATCCTTGTCTCATTCCCAATCTTAGGGGGAAAGCTTTTAGTCTCTCACCATTGAGTAAGAAGTTTGCTACAGGTTTGTTATATATGTCCTTTTTCATATTGAGGAAGTTACCTTTGATGTGTTTTTATCAGAAAAAGATGCTGAATTTTGTCAAATGGTTTTTCAGCATCAGCTGAGATGATCATGTGATTGTTACCTTTCGATTTGTTAATGTGCTGTATTACATTAACTGATTTTCTTGTGTACAGCCATCCTTGCATTCCTGATATAAACCCCACTTGGTCATGGTGTATAACTCTTTTAATGTGTTGTTGGATTTGATTCACTAGTATTTTGTTGAGAATTTCTGCATGTTCATTAGGGAGATTGGTATGTTTTCCTTTCTCATAACATCTTTACCTGGTTTTGGTGTTAAAGTGATGTTAGCTTCATAAAATGAGTTAGTTAGTATTCCTTTTTCCACAATTTTTTTGAAAAGTTTGAGCAAGGTTGGTATTAGTTCTTTGTGGAATGTTTGATGAAATTCCCCATATGAAGCTATCTGGCTCTGGGCTTTTCTTTGTAGGAAGATTTTTAATGACTGATTGAATCTCTTTACTTATGATTGGTTTGTTGAGATCTTCTGTTTCTTCTTGAGTCAGTGTAGCTTGGTTGTGTGTTTCCAGGCATTTGCCCATTTCATCTAAGTTGCCTTGTTTGTTGGTATATAGCTGTTCAGAGTATCCTGTTATGATTTTTAAAACTTCTTCAAGGTCTGTGGTAACGACCCCCCTCTCATTTCTGATTTTGTTTATTTGAATCCTCTCTCTTTTATTTGTCAGTCTTGCTAGTGGTCCGTTGATTTTATTGATTTTCTCAAAGAACCAACCTTTGGTTTTATTGATTTTTTCTATTGTCCTTTTGTTCTCCCATTCAATTAACTCTGCTTCAAACTGTATTTCTCTTCTCCTATTTGCTTTGGGGTTAGTTTGCTGTTCTTTCTCAAGTTCCTCCAGTTAAGTCCTCAATTTTTGCTCTTTCTTCTTTTTTAATATAGGCATTTAGGGCAATAAATTTTCCTCTCAGCACAGCCTTTGCCAAATCCCATAAATTCTGATATATTGGATTCTTGTTTTCATTTGTCTCCAGATAGCTACTAATTTCTCCTTTGACCCACTGGTTGTTTAAAAGTGTGTTATTTAACCTCCATATATTTGTGAAAGTTCTTGTTTTTTGGTAGTTACTGATTTCCAGCTTCATTCTGTTGTGGTCAGAGAAAGTGCTTTGAATAATTTCAATGTTTTAACATTTATAAAAATCTGTTTTGTGCCCTGGCATATGATCTATCGTGGAGAATGTTCCATGAGTACTAGAGAAGAATATATTTGGTGTTTGGGGGTGTAATGGCCTATATATGTCTGGTAGGTCTAAATCATTGATAGAATTGTTTAAGTTCTCTATTTCCTTGTTGATCCTTTGTCTGGTTGTTCTATCTATAGAGGAGAGTGGTGTATTGAAATCTCCTAGTATTATTGTTGAACATCTATCACTCCCTTCAGTTTTGTCAATGTTTATCTCATGTACTTTGGAGCTATTGATTGGGGGCATAAACATTTATGATTCTTATTTCTTCTTGGTAAATTGTCCCTTTTATGAATATAGAGTATCGTTCTTTGTCTCTTATGATATCTTTACATTCAAAGTCTGTTTTGTCCGATGTTAGTACAACTACTCCTGCTTTCTTTTGGTTACAAGTTGTGTGGACCACCTTTTTCCATTCTTCCACTTTCAATCTATTTGTATCCTTATGTCTATGATGATTCTCTTGTAAGCAGCATATAGCTGGATCATATTTCTTAATCCATTCTTCCAATCTGTATCTTTTAATTGGTAAGTTTAGACCATTAACATTCAAAGTTATTACTGTAAAGGCATTTCTTGAATCCACCACCTTATCTTCTGGATTTTATTTATCAGATCTATTATTATTTTCCCTCTTTCTCTTTTTATCCTTTACGCTACCTTACTGGTACTCTTCAATTCTGTGCCCCCTCCAGACTTCCCTGACCTATCTTTTTTTTTTTTCAGCCCGCAGAACTCCCTTTAGTATTTCTTGTAGGGCCAATTTCTTGTTGACAAATTCTCTCAGCCTTTGTTTGTCCATGAAAATGTTAATCTCTCCCTCAGTTTTGAAAGACAATTTGGCTGCATACAAAATTCTTGGCTGGAAGTCTTTCTCTTTCAGGAACTTAAGTATGTCATACCACTGCCTTCTTGCCTCCATAGTGCCATTTGGGTAGTCCAAACTCAGTTTTATCTGGGTTCCCTGTATATAGTAGATTGTGTTTCTCTTGCTACTTCCAGGATTTTCTCCTTCTCTTCAACATTTGACAGACTGATTAGTATGTGTCTTGGGGAAAGACTATTTGGATTTATTCTATTTGGAGTTCTTTGGGTTCCTTTGATTTGTGTATTTATGTCCTTTGTAAGGGTTGGGAAGTTTTACTCCATTATATGCCTGAACTAATTGTCCTAGCCATTTACTTTTCTCTTCTCTTTCTGGGACATTGATGATTCTAATATTGGTACACTTTGTTTTGTTCATCATTTCCCTGAGATTCAATTCAAAGTTTTCTATCTTTTTTTGCCATTTGCTCCTTTGTGTGTTTGAAATTAGTTGTCCTGTCCTTTAGTTCACTTATTCTTTATTTTGCTTCTTCCAATGTGTATTTTTGTGTCTCTAGTATGTTTTTTATTTGGTGTACAGCATCTTTAATTTCTGTGATATCTGCTATTTTTCTGTTTATTCCTCCAAATTCTTCTTTATGCTCTTCTAGCATCTTCTTGATCTCCTTTACATTATTAACCATCCCATTGATTTTATTTAATAGAGTTTATCTTTGATTAGTTGTTCCAAAGTCTTTGTCTTCTCTGGTGTTTTGATTTGGTCATGGGGCTGGGCTATATCTGTCTGCCTCTTGATATGCTTAGTGATCTTCTGTTGCCTTTAAGGCATGTAAATATCTTGATAGGATTACTTTGGAAGTTGATTTCCTTCAGTAGTCTAAAGCTTTGTATTTGCAGGATAGATGTGGAGCAGAATGTGGGGCATGGGTGGAACACCACAGTGTAGTGAAGGGTTGTGAAGAATCTATGCCTCTATTTCAGGAGCCAGCTTCTCTTGGGGAATTCAAGTTCACCTTCATTAGAGTTTCCAGCTTGCAGCCTGCCTTATGGAATTCAGACTTGCCAGTTCCCATGGTCACATGAGCCAACTCCAGTGATAAATCACTTAATACTTACACATTTTCGCATACGTATGTCAATCTGTTTCTCTGGAGAGCCCTAATGAATACAGGTACTGTTAAAGGTTTTTAAAAGTTATAATCTATAAAGATTTTCCACGTCTTATGCTCATAATTTTTACAAGTTGCATCTACACTCCCAATAAGATTTTGCATTTAAACTGTTTAGCTTGTTTTTGAAGCTTCAGATCTTGAAAAAAAAAGTTAAACAAGTTATGCTATATTATGATTGAAAAGAAGCAATATAATAGGAAAGGAAAGGGAGGATATACACATCAGTAAATAGCCATCACTGATAAATTTTGGAAAGTCTTAGTCCATGTAGCTTTCTAAGTTGAACTCTAGTCTCAAATGATTTCACTGAAGATTTTTTGTCAAATGAGTGATGACAATTTCTTCATACATCTCAGTCTCACTTTTTCAAGTTTTCACTTTGACTCTGTAGTGAACTAATTTTTGGTGATAAATGAATTAGATTTCACAATATGTGAATATTAGGCAAATAATAATAATGTGAATAATATCTGACTTCTGCTATAAAGCACCAATGTTGTGCTATGTGCTTCTGTTTGAATCAACTGTAGTGTACAGTGTCAAAAATATACTTTGGAACCAATAGTTCTTAAGGTAAAAATTATCCATGTACAGATGGTTGCAAGAGGGATCACTTAAGCTTTAGATGTATAAATACCATAAGTATGTTTCCTGAGTAATGAATGGAATCAGGATCCCCACAGTATTAATCTATGTTCAACAAGCTGTGCAAATAAAGAAAGTGAAACAATTTGTTCTATACATTTTTCACAATGACAATTGCTGTAGCACAAGAAACGTTTTTTTGAAAGGTTAGAAACCCTCAACTACTTTTAGACCACAAGATCCATCAGTTTATAGCTGGAGGTCTAACCATTCAGAATATTTGGGAGTCTTACTGATTGTGATGTAAGGGTAAGCACCCCAGGAAATATGTTACTCAACTTTAAATTGCCCTGTTTTATAGAAGATAATAAATGCTTCAATTTATAATCATCAGGCTTTGAGCAAAACTCTGACAACTTTATTGTTTTTTTCACAAGGTATTTGTTAAATTGAGTTGAAAACACTTATGGGATTGGTTCTCTGCAAGAAACATTCTTGAGATACTACATTTTACAATTTAATATGAATATGAATAAACATTGTCGAGATTAATGTATATCTTGCTTAGTCATCGAGAAGCATCCAATTTGAAATATAATAAAATATCATTAACAAAATAGAGAATTATACTTACAAAAGCCTGTTGAAATGAACAAAGGCTGGCAATGTAAATAAAAATGCCATCAGAAGAAACTGAGAATCAAAAAATCCACAAAAAGCAAAGTTAGAGACTAAAAATTCATTAGGTTTAGAATTTTTCAAGTGAAGGATATCTGAATAACTCAATTTGAGTATTTCATTTACATTGAGAGCCATGATCTCACATAAAATATCAAATATTCATGAAGAATATACTACGTTCACAATCGACTATTAGATATTCAGAAAACACAAAGAAATATAAACACTGACTCCGCGTTTGAAGAACCAATATTGATATATTTGAAAGATTAATAACTATAATCTGGGTTTATGGAGAGTTTCTGGCTCCAACAAAATAAAAATGTGAGGGCAAGAGATGACAATAAGGAGTACAGCTGCTAATGGAGTGTTGTACAGTAAATAATGTGTAAGCCTCTTTTGCTAGAACATAGGGTTGTGTTGGGAATAAGGGAATATGAGTTTACAAATATAGACAGAGAAAAGTTTGTGTCTCTGGGCAACTGTAAAATAAAACCTCTAATTACACTGTTACCATTGTGACATTGGCATTGTCAGGTGGGTGCTTTTCTCCTCTAATCTGCCATTAGGGTTCTGGAAGCTGAGGTTCACTTAGGGAGTATCAAGGAACAATACAAAATGTAAGCCACTCCAGAATCTTCAGAACAGACTCAAGTTCAAGATGATTCCTCTGGTCTCTTCCTTCCTCTTCTACTTTCTCTCCTAATCCCATAATGATTGGATCCTACATGGAAGTAACTTGAAAAACAAAAAAGGTTTAGTGTTCACTGGTACAGAGTAGTGTATTAAAGAAAACACTTATTTTCTGTACATCTCTTTATGGCAGAGTCATTCATTGTTTTTTCGATACGAAAAACTTGGACATGTTATTCTCCAATGGAAATTTACTATATACAATAAAATAATTTACTAAAATATCAGGTCACAAAATTAACATATACAAATCATTAGCTTTTTGTATACAAAAAAAAAACCATTTAAAAGATACAACAGAAGAGAAGATCCCATCTAAAAGAGAAAGAAGAAAAGAAAATGCTTAAGTATGATCTTAACAAGAAATGTCTAAACTTATATAAGGGAAACCATAACATATTATTGAAGGATACAAAAATAAACTTGAATAAATACAAAGGCATACCATGTTCTTGGACAGGAAGACTTGACATCATAAAGGTGTTAGTTCTAAGTTATTGAATAAGTTAAATCCCACTAATAATACCATTTTTTTTTTTACTGGAACTAGACATTGATTATAATGTTCACATGGAAGAACAAATGAGCAAGATTAACCAGAAAATCTAGAAAAGAGGAGCAATGAGAGATAAATCCCTACCAGATTTAGAAACTATTAGAAAGCCTCTATAATTAAAACAATGTGGTATTGGCATATCAATAGGCAGACAATGGAACAAAATAAAAGTGCAGAAATACATCCAAATGTATAAGGAAATTATAAAGTCAATCCTTCAAATTAATAGGCAAAATGTGGACTTTTTATTAATGGTGTTCGAATAAGGGATAGTCATATTGAAAAAGATACAACTGGAGCCATTCCTCATACTTATTACCAGGGAAATTCCAATTGGATTAGAGGTGTTTTCTTTTTTAAATAAATAACCTGGAAGTGAAGATACTTTTCTTATGAGTAAAATCTAGAATTAATAAGGAAAAAGATAAATAAATTTCATTTCATAAAATTAAACAATTACATGATAAAAACCCAATAAGAAAAATAAAAAGACAAATTTCAAACAGAAAGAAATTTTACAACATTCATCATTGAGAAGAGATTGATATCTATCCTTGTTATATAAGAAGTTTCTAAGAGTAGAAAAGATAAAAAATCCTGTAAAATAACTAGTTAGAAATATGGACAGTGAACTCATAAAAAGGAACTGCAATTGTCTCCCACACATATGAAAAGGTGTTCAACCTCGGTTATTAAGAAAAACAATGCAGATTCAAACTATGGTGACATACTACTTCGCACCTGTTTGATTGCCAAAATTCAGAAGTTTGACAACACTTTTGCTGATGCTGCTGGGAAACGGACACTTTCATATATTGCTTGTGGGTATGCCAAATGCTACAACTGCTAAAGGCAGGGAATTTGGTAATATCTGACAAAATTACATGTGCATTGGACTTAGAAATCCTTATTCTAAGACTTTATTCTCAAAATATGCTGGCAAAAATAAGAAGTTTGCTAAGGCTACTCATAACAATTTTCTTTTAAGTAGCATAAGACTGGAAACAACACAATTGTCTATCAAGAGAATAGTTGAATAAACTGGTACATTTACACACTGAAAACTATAGAACTGTAAAAATAAATGAGAAACATCTTTATGTATATGAATGGCATTCTCTCCAAGATATAATAAGTGACAAAAGAAGGTAGAGAAAAATGTATGCGGTGTGCTACCATTTATCTAAGCAGTAGTAGAAGGATATAAATGAATATATACATTTGTTTATATATTTTTTAAATGGAATGATAAATCATAAAAGTTTTTAAATGATTATATCTATGGGTGAAAGAAAGAGTAGGGCAGAGGGGAGAGGGATTCAAGATAGACATTTACTTATGCTTTGTTTTTAATTTGGACTCTGGAACCATGTAAATATTTTATGAAATTATAAAACAAAATTACACTTGAAAACTTTCTAACAAGCAAAATGAAACATAAGCTTAACCACATATCTAGCTTATGGTATAACATCACAGGGAGGAACTATCCCAATTAACTTTTAAACAGTAATTTGAATATACATTCCTATTGGTATATAACCTAAGGAAAAAATAATTGCAAAAAAGAAAAGAAAAAGAAAAAAATCCAAAACTATTTTCAGCATTCATGATGTTGGTGGGGGCATTGGTGTTATTATTCTAAGATTATTGTGGCACAAAGCAAATGAGCAATTATGTTGTCATCATGAGGACTGGGGTATTATGCATGGCAAAAAGGAGATACAGAAGCAAGAGAAAAGGAAAAAACTGCAGTGAATTTGAATTGGAAATATCAGTACAAATACATAATGTATTTTAACGTAAAAAAATACTTCCTACTTCTGCCCACTCAAATGGTATAAAAACAATGACAAAAATAATGAGCAACTCCAGTGCCCAGAGTATAGGTTCTAAATAGCATTTTCCATTAAAAGAAATTAGGGATCTAGAAGAAATTACTGGCTTCATCTGGGCAGAAAATGTACAAGAAAAGCTTGGAATATATCATAAAACCAGAAAGCAAGAATGCTATCAAAGACCACATGGGGTCCTGTGAAAATGTCTTAATAGTCAACTTGAACAGCCTCCACTGGCCAAAGAGGGTATAATTTAAGCATTAATAAGTCATTAATAAAGAATCTAATTGCAATGGATTGAAACACATGAATTTCGCTTATATCCATGGATTCATAATGATTTAAGAAACCACCTAATTAGTAAAATTTGGAGGATGTTATGGAACCAACACTTCTGAAAGCAAGTAAATAAAGGGAGAGAATTAAGCATTTATTCTGCCTTTCCTACATGAATTCTACTAAATAACCAAAAAGTTAATATGAGAAAATTTCTCTTTAAAGAAGCATTCTAGCTAATAAATGCAAAGGACAGATAGAATCAGAATATCACCGTTTTACAACCCCTAATTAATTAATATATATAGGCCTTGATAATCAACTGCTGCTAATATTACAAACGAGAGACAACCAGCCATCCTGTATCTTTTGTTGTAGGTGCCCAATACCACTTAAGAGGAAGTCTTGCCAAAATAATATCGAACTGAAACTGATCAATTACCAATTTACAGGAAATACAGAGAGAAGAGGAATACATTAAACAATATCATGGGGATGCAATTAGCAAAATTGACTGTGGGAAAACAACTATAGGATAAACAGCCTGTTTTCTCCAATAAATAGATTGAGAGAGAGAGCGATGGAGGAAGAAACTATATACTAAAGAATATTAATATATTAAAGAAGACTTAAGAGATATATCAACCAATTGCAATGTATGGACCTTATTTGAATCCTTATTCAAACAACCTTATGAGACAATCAGGGATATTTAAATACTGATTATTTGATGATAGTAAGAAAATGTTATTTTTGTGGTTGAGTTTTTAAAAGAGTCCAAATCTTTCAGAAATACCCTTAAAAGTACTGATAGATGAAGCCATATGATGCTCCAAAGTAATTTATGAGGGCTATAGATAAGAGAAGATTGGCCATGAGTTGATAATTCTTGAATCTGGGAGATGGGCTTTTATTTTTTATTAAACAATCTACTTTTGTAAATAAAAGGTTAAAAAATTTAATAAAAGGCTAAAAATCTCACCAACTTGCATCACAATTCCTCCTTGTTGAGGAAAACCTTTTTTACCTTGGATGGGTGAGAGACTCTGTGATATTGGAAAGGATATAGGCAGATCACTAGAGGAGTGAGAGAAGGAATTATTAATATTAGAGATATTTAAGCAACTTTACACACTGAGAGAGAAAGAAATTGAAAATTGGGGAAGCAGGGATAACTGATGGAGCAAGGGCTGATTTTATTAATGGATATGCTCATCAATTTCTCAAAAAAGTTCTTGAGATTAATTTCTCCAAAACATCTTTCAGTTTTCTGTCCTTCACATTATCTCAACAAATGTGTTACAAATCAATACTTTCAGCATTGTCCTCTCTCTGCCTTTTGAGCATTTCCATTTAGATATCCTATCATTTCCTATAACTCAACATTCCACAAATGAACTCCTCTAAGTGATCCTCTCCTGACCCCCCAACTTATGTTAATGTGCTAATAATACACAAGTTACCCACTTGATACTCTTCTAAATTCTCTTTACTTCTTCCTTTCCTTTGACACCCCTGGTTCCAGTGAACAAATTCAGTTGATTTTTTTCCTCAAGCATCTTTCCTGTCTCTTCCTTTCTCTTTTTATTACAATATCCCTATAACACAATTTGCATATTATTCATTCATTCCAACAGCTACGTATTGAGCATGTACTATGTACTAGGTACTATTCTGGATTCTGGGTATACATCAATAAATAAAAACATCAGGCATTGTTCACATGGATTTTTACATTCATATGGAACTCACTTTCTAGAAATTCTATTATCTGGGAGGGTAGGCCCTTATTTGCAATATCCCAACAACTAGAAGAGTGCTAAATCATCAATGTGGTGATTTTTCCTTCTTGACAGCTCAGTTAAAATAGAAATTTTGGCTTTTTTTCTCTGGCTCTACCCTCCATCCCTGGTAGCTTCTTATACAGCACTGTAGAGAGAGCAGGTTGTCCAAGTCTCTTACACTGAAAACTCCACCAAGTATTCAGACAATCTCATACTCAAGCAACAGAAAACAAAATTCAAAAGACTCTTAAACATATGAAAATATGTTGTTATAAGAGAATTGCAAATTAAAACTAACCAAAATAACATTTCTCACCTCTCAGACTGCCAAAAACAAAAATGTGACTACACACTCTGTTGATGAGATTATGAAAATAAACTGCTGTTGGGAGTGCAAAATGCCATAGCCCCTTGGAGAGCATTTGGGTAATACATACTGAAACTTCAAATGCATTTATTCTTCAACTCGGACGATCTCATTTCTGGCAATGGATTTGCGCTGTTTTGAAACTGTTATGTACCTCAGAAAAGCCATGCTCTTTTAATCCAATCATGTGAGAGCAGACATATTGTAGAATGGGACCTTTTGATTAGGTTGTTTCCATGGAGATGGGACACTACCCATTCAAGGTGGGTCTTAATCCTTTAACTGGAGCCCAGTATGAAGAGAATAAAAGACAGAAAACATACAGAAGAGCTGAGGGCCAAAACAAAGAGTGGAGAGATGAAACCAAGACCTGTGTCTTGGAGATGCTAAGCTAAGACAGGAGATGAAACCCAGAGTTTGACCCAAAGAAGATAAGTGATGACCCACAGATGCTTAGATAGAAACCCTCTGGAATCAGAAGGGGAAGACAACAGAAATGGAAATAAAGACAAGCAGACACCAGCCACATGTCTTCCCAGCTGGCAGAGGTGCCCAGAATGTCCATGGCCTTTCTTCAAAGTCAAGGTATCTTTCTCTGGGTACCTTAATTTGGACATTTTTATGGCCTTAGAACTGTAAATTTGTAACCTACTAAATCTCCTTTGTAAAATCCAGTCTGTTTCTTGTATATAGCATTCTGGCAGCATTAGCAAACTGAAACAGTATTTTAACGTATATTTGCATTATGTGATATGACAAATTTACAAGATTATTTGATGAAGCATAGTTTGTAAGAACAGAAGATTCGAAATAGCCCATCTCCATCCATAGCCAGGGTTTCTCAACCTTGACACTATTGACATTTTGAGCTGTATAATTCTTATTGCGGAGGGCTGTCCCGGGGTGGGCCTCAGTGGGCCAGGCGCCCCGTGTGACCTGGCTGTGGCACAGCTGTCTGGTCCCACCTGCCTTGGTGGGGGGCAAGATGTGGCCACCCCCAGATAGGAAGCTGCTCCCAAAGCTCATCGTTGAGGCTTGGCCCCTCCTCACCCTGCCCTGGCTGCCCCACCCGCTGCCGTGGGAGGGCAGAGGGAGGGGGCACACGACATGCTGGCTGGGGGTCAGGACTCTGGCCAGCAGGGAGGGACGCTGGGCCGGGGCTGTGGGTGGAGGCCGTGCGGCCCTGGCCCCCTCACCCCCTTTGCTGCCTGCCCCGGGCCAGCCTGAGCTGGGCTGGAGCACACACCCCTGCCAGGGTCCTCCGTCAGGGGCCCTGTGAGAAGTTCTAACACCCATGACAGGTTCAGTAGGGGGGTTGGGGGGGGCGGCTAGGACATCTAGAGGAGGCCCCCAGCCCCTCCCCAGAGGGGGAGGAGGGAAGGGGGAGATGAGGAAAATTATAGGATGCTTAGCAGCATCCCTGGCTTTTACCCACTAGATGCCAGTAGCACTCCTCCCCCCAAATGAAACTGTCTCCAGACATTCGCAAATGTTTCCTGGGGGCAAAATCTCCTGGTCTATAGAGAATGGTCAAATAAACAGTGGTACATCCTATTGAAATACTATGCAGCTATAAAAATAACAAGGAAGCTCCCAGTGTACTGAAATTGGATACTAAAAAGTCTGGAAATAAGGTGGGCAATGGTGGCTCAGTGGCAGAGTTCTTGCCTGCTGTGCTGGAGACCTGGGTTTGATTCCTGGTGACTGTCCATGCAAAAAAAAAAAAAAAAGTCTGGAAATCAAAGAAGAAGGAAGCTGATATTTTGATGATTATAGGGGTTCTAAGGAAGCTGTTATTCTGATGATTATAAGGATGATTGGATAGATGAGTCCCTGTCACCTTGAAGGGGAGATAAGCAGGTCAGAAGAGGAGTAAGGGAAAGAATTATTAATGTTGGAGATATTTAAGCATAAAGAAATGCAGAAGGAAGCCTGTATATCCATTTTCCACAACGTGTGAAAATGTTTATCTTAGATAACCTAAAATTTTAGCTACATGAAAAGTAGGCCTATTATATTTGTCAAGACTGTCTTCAAGATGAATAGTGAAATAATCCATTTAGTCAAATCCTAATATTTATTTAATGCGTACCCTCCATAACATGTTAAGTTCACCTTAAAAAAGAAAACTATTTTGAAATTGATCAAGGAGTTTGGGGCACAGTTATAGGTAGAGAAATATACACATAAAACCCAAAGAGTTTGATCATGATATTATTTAATTTTTAATTGCCATTCACATTCTGTTTAATTTATTTTTGTATTCTTGAATCATACAGTATTTCACATTTCTCTATTATTTGTACAATGTGTTAGGAAAGGCTAACTTTGTACATGGTGCACAAAGCAATTATCAATAAATGTTTTTCATAAAAAAAGATAGTGAACCTATAAAAAAGTCATTTTTATAAGTTATAACAATTTTCTCATAGAAATTAAGTACAGAAAGTTGTAATTAATTTTTACAACTTCTTTTCAATTAGGGTCTTGTGCTATTGTAAAAAATTGCTTGGAGATCTGGTCTAGAATCTAGTAATGGAACTTAAAAAATTATATTTCTCCATGAATTTTAATTTCCTCTCAAAGATTCTTTATTTTTAAACCTGAAAAGAAGCAAGCTGCTAACTTTATGATTTTATGCCAAGGATCTAAATCCATCCTCCAATTGTGACCCAACAAAACTAGTTACCTCATAGGAGAAAAAGGATATCCTGCCAATAAAATGTATATACAGTGACATATCACACCAAATTCACCCCTGATTAATCCTCCAGCTAAACCCTGAGCTCCACAGAGATATGTTTATTTCTCCACTCTTCCAACATTCGTGTTCGAGTGCTTACTGTCTGCTAAGCATTGTATTAAATATTTTAAAAAAACAGTGACACAGGTGGTGCGATGGTGGCTCAGTGGCAGAATTCTCGCCTGCCATGCCAAAGACCTGGGTTTGATTCCTGATGCCTGCCCATGCAAAAAAACTAAAAACAGTGACACATTTTTTCCTGAGCTTTAAGTGCTATTTCTAAATTCTGAGATGATGTGTTACATATGTGTGTATAACATGGTAATTTCCTGGAACTTTGGGTACCTGTGTGACATCTAAGACTCAGAGTAGGAATTCGACAGTTCTGAAAGTCAGCATTGCTACATACAACAACTGTTGAAGAAGCCAAAAAAGAGGTCACCCTTCAATTAGAGATAAGAATGAAACCAATCTGGTTGGGACTGAAATAAAATAGAATACAAGATAAAGGATGATATTGTCTGTATTTTAGAACTTCAGCTATTTTATGAGACCAAAGGAAGAGAAGTTCATTTTGTCCAAAACGTAAATTTTCTGTAGCACACAATCTAACCTAACCAGTCTATCCAGCTCAGTTAAACAACCTAAACACATGGAGTCTAGATCTGGAAATGAGGTCTTGCAATTCTGTATAACTTAATGTAATACCTGGATATATTCCAGAGTATGTTGGGCAGATAATTAAATAGCATTGGCAAAGTCCCTTGAGCTAAGCCTACCTATAATAATGCCTAAGAGGTACTTCCAGAGAACCTCTTTTGTTGCTTAGATGTGGTCTCTCTCTCTAAGCCCAACTCTGCAAGGAAAATCATTACCCTCCTTGCTATGTGACACATGACATCCACATCCAGGAATGTAAGTATCCCTGGCAACATGGGACGTGACTCCGAGGGATGAGCCTGGCCCTGGCACCATGGGATTGACAATGCCTATGTGACCACAAGGGGGGAAATAAATGTAACAAAATGAAATATCAGTGCCTAAGAAATTTCAAATCGAGTCAAGAGGCTATTCTGGAAGTTACTCTTATGCAAGCTTCAGCTAGATATTGCTAATTGCCACAGTATGCCAAGCCCCAAACAACAGTATTCTGGTAAACCCTAAAGAATATCCAAGGCTCTATATGTGACTATAAAAGTTCCATTCACTAAGTTTATTTTTCAGAAATCTAAAACCTCCAGATAGTTCCTAGGCCAGATAAGCCCTGAAACCCAGAGGTACTGTTCTAGTCTGCTAGCTGCCAGAGTGCAATATAACAGAAATGGAATGGCTTTTTAAAAGGGAAATTTAATAAGTTGCAAGTTAACCGTTTTTAGGCTGTGGAAATGTCTCAATTAAAGCAAGTCTATAGAAATGTCCAATGTAAGGCATCCAGGGAAAGATATTTTGATTCAAAAAGGCCGATGAGGTTCAGGGTTTCTCAAATGGAAAGGAACATGGCAGACGTGGTCATGGTTTCTCTCTCATCTGGAAAGGCATGTGGCGAACACGGTGTTGTCTGCTAGCTTTCTGTCTTGGCTTCCTGTTTCATGAAGCTCCCTGGGAGGCATTTTCTCTCTTCATCTCCAAAGGTTGCTGCTGGCTGGTGGACTCTCTGCTTCTCATGGCTATGTCATTCTCTGCTCTCTCAGAATCTCCTGGCTTTCTCTCTTGTAGTTCTCTAGCTTTTTCCGAAGTGCTTCTTCTTTTAAAGATTCCAGTAAAACCAATCAAGACCCACCTAGAATGGGTGGGGACACATCTCCACCTATCAAGTTTAATACCCACACTGATTGAGTCACAGCTCCATGGAAATAAACTGCTTAAAGTTTCCAGCATACAGAACTGAATAGGGATTAGAAGAAACTTTGGCTCCACAAAGTTGATTAGGATTAAAACATGGCTTTTGGGTAGATAAACAGATAAGCCTTTTCAACCCGGCACAGGTACCAATCTTTACAAGAGCATCAACCAGTTACATCCCTCTACTCCATGTCAACACCATTTTTCAACATGAAGAAGTTAGAATGGCCATTTCCCAAGTATCCCTAAAGAGTGGGAAAAGGATCAAAGGAGAAGGAGGAGTTGTATGAGAGAAGATAGGATTTAACAATGAGTATGACTACTGAATCATATTGATATTTCTTTTTAGTCCCTAGTGTCTTAGAGCAGCTAGAAATGGTAGAACTGTAAACCATACCATACTTTAAAATTTGTTCTAAAGCAACTTGTTAAAATGTACTTTGGAATTCATTGTTTTTGGTAAACATGTTATATTTCACAATAAAAAATGTTACAAAAAAATTTTTTTAAATGTTACTAAACAATACAGTGACAGCCAAAACTGAGACATTCCTTGCTTTCAGGGAGTCAGGGAAACAGACTTTAAAACCTCCATATGTTTGGGATGTTATGGAAGTACAGAGAAGAAGCTCAAAGGATGGAATGGTTTTATAAATCTGCCTTATTTTATTTTTTAATTTTGTGTGTACCATTATTCATGAATATAGTGAATGTCTGGCACTTTCATAGCCTATTTAAAATATACCCTTCCTATAGAATCCAGTAGGTTTTGCAAGTTTAGGTTCTGAAGGTGGTTCTGCAATCTAAGAGAAGCCTTCCTGGACCATCCCCAAGCCAGTATTGTTTTAGTCTGGAAGAGCTGCCAAAATGCAGATACTGCAAAGAGGGCTGGCTTTTAACAACGGAAACTTATTAGTTTATAGGCATACAGTTCTATGGCTGTGAAATATCCAAATTAAGACATTATCAATATGGTACTGTCTTCCTGAAGACAGGCTGCCGGTGACTTCACTGTCAGATGGCAAGGCACATGGTGGCGCCTGCTGGTCTCTCCCTTTTCTTCTCGGTTTCATTTTTCTCAGTTTCTGTAGCTTTTTTTTTTTATGTCTGAGTTTCATTCTCTTGTAAAGAATACAGTAAAAGGATTAAGACCTACCCTGCATAAGTTGAGTCACATCTTACGATCCTACTCACCAAAAGATCTTACTTACAATGGGTCTACACCTACAGGATAGGGTTAATTTTAAGAATATAATTTTCTGGGGTCCATGAAACCTCCAAACCAACACATTATAAATGTAATTTTTAACATTTATTGATCATGTACTATATACTAGGCTCTATACATGCAATACATTTATTAACCTTATATCAACCCTTCGAGGGAGTGACTATTATGCCCATTTTATAAATGAGGAAAATTAAACTTAGTGATTTTTAAATAATTTCTCAATTTCTCACTGCTACTAAATGGATATCCTGAGATTTGGAAGAAAAAAAAATAATAAGGCCTGATTCTAAAACCTGTGCTCACAAACACTGCACCAAATCATCTGCCATTGTGATCCTTTGAACGCTCATAGAATTTGTCAACTGACCTACTCATTCATTCATTCATGCATCAAATATTATGAAGTGCCTAACAGGTATTAATCACTATAAGCAACTCTTGTCATTTACTACCCAGGCCATTGTTTGCTGGAGTATCTATGCGTATGTAATTGGCTTGCCTTTCCAACTTGATTATACACTTCTAATGGGTAAGGACTTTTAAGTAGGCCCTATGATATTGCTTTCAGCTTGCATTTGGTTTACATTAAGCTGATCTATAAATCTATTTGATTCTATCTCAAAATGCCTCTCAGATCTCTTTTCTTCTTTCTCTTCCTATTGCCAGTGCCCTAACTCAACTCACATCATTTCTTGCCTGAGCAATTGTCTCCTAATTGGTCTCCCAGCCTCTGTTCTCTTCCCCCTCCTTCCAAGAGTCCTCCTCACTGAAGCCCAGAGTTAACTTTCTAAAATTTACCTCTGACACAGATGGGTCCCTGGACCAGAAAAGTCCTGAAATGCAGAGGGCCAACCTTTCCAGAACATCAACTAATTCCATCCCTTTATGCCATATTATCAACAGCCCCTTCCTATATGAAAAAGTTGGAATGGCCAAAGCCTAAATACCCATTAAGTGTGGGAGAAAGATAAAAGGTGATGGTGGAGTTATACAGAGAAAGTTGGGTTTGACAAATGAGTATGAGTGCTGAATCAGTATATTGATATTTTTTTTAGTCTCTAGTATCTTAGAGCAGCTAGATGTAAAAACCTAAAATTGTGGAATTGTAACCCATACCAAACTCTGAAATCTCTTCCACAACTAATTGTTGTAATGTACTTTGAAATTTATTGCTATTTTGTATATATGTTATTTTTCACAAAAAAGAAAAAAAGAGAAGGAAGAGTACAATAGAGAAAATAGGATTTAACAATGAATATGATTGCTAAATCAATATATTGATATTTCTTTTGGTCTCCAGTATCTTGGGGCAGCTAGAAGAAAAAACAAAAAATCGTGGAACTGTAACCCATACCAAACTTTAAAATAAGCTCTATAACTACTTGTGAAAATGTACTTGGAAATTTATTGCTTTTTTGTATATGTTATTTTCTGTAATTAAAAAAAAGATTAAAAAAATGTAAATTCTTCTGACCATATAACTCCTCTTCTTAAACATTCCTTGTTCTACCCTACAAAGGCAACATTTCTGAGCTGAGGTTGGAATTCTCCTCTCTGAGGATGCTAACTCCTACTCTTCCCCATGCTATGCACTGCACACCCTAACCCACTAATCCAGTCACATTCTCCAAACACAGAATGCTCTTCCATAGCCCTTGGGTCTTCTGCTGCACTATTCCCTCTGCTGGAGTGAATTTCCTTGTTCACATGGTGACCTCCTCTTCATCTTTCAAAGACCAGTTCACATTTTCTTACTTTAGGATAATTTAGTGCTTGGATTGAGGCCTCCGGGCCTCACTTCATTCCTATTTCCATGTTTCCCTCATTCACATTGCAAGTTATTTAGATACTAACTTATCAGTTTCCTTCTTTTAGATGGGGCTTCTTGAAAACAAAGAATGGTGTCTTCTTTGTATACATTCTTTCATAGAGTAGACTCACAATATAAAAGGTAATGCATGAGCAATTAGATGAATAGCATTTCTTTTTTGTGTATACTTTCTCCTCTTATGAGAGGTTAGTCTACAAACACCCATAAAAGAGTTTTAAATGTGGAATATTTGTTACACATTTCTCATAAGATTTTTTCTTTTTCCTATTTCTAGAATGGCATAGAATCCAGGAATCTTATCTAAGAATAGTCTGGGAATCATTCTTTCTCAGTTCCCACTCTATCCAATTCTGAAATATTAAAGGAGCCCTCAGGCTTGCCCACTTCAGTCATAGACATACTTCTTGATTCAGACTGAAGTCTAGTCTTCTTTTCATCTGGACTATTCACCAGTCAACTGTCATTAGTTTTAATGGCAAACATTAGCCAAAACAGAAAGACAAAATCAAATGAAGTCATTATAATGGCATTTTCAAAAAATCAAATCCTTTTTCCCCTATCTTTCATGGGCAGAGGTGCGTGGCAGCTTCAGAGGCTGAGTTTTGCCGGTCCCTATCATGTCTGCTATTTCCTGCTTATTTCAGGGAAAAGATACTGATGTTCCTTAGCCCTCAGGGGCGTCAGTAATTTAGTGAAGTTGACCAAAGCTGATCCCAAAAGTTGGAGCACTCTTCCGTGGAGCACTTTCTGTCCAGGTCTAGCTGTGCCCTATGTATTGTTGTGTTTTAGAGCTAAGTACATTTCATAATATTCTAATTTTTTGAAATTGATAACAGAGTGATATATGTTTGATTTATACCTGTTTACCACACTGCAGACCACTTAATGGCTGGCATTGTCTTTCTTATCTTTGTTTCTACTGAAGAACCTTAGGCAGAGTAGGTACCTCACAGATATTTCTTGAATTAAATGAGTTGAAACCAGGACTGGCTACATAATTTGCAGGTACAAATGCAAAATGAAAATTTAAGATTCTTGGTTCAAAAAGTAGGAAAAAAGTACCATTAAAACTACTAAAATACAAAGCTTTTTCTTTCTTCTGAGTTCTCTTCCTGCACTTGTAGTAATTTTTTTTATCTATTTAATGTCATTTTAGCATGTCATTTTAAGTAAAGAAAATTTGAAATCTAAAATTATTAGCATGAATTTTAACATTCATCTCTCTATTATGCAATGCCAGTGCTAGATGCAAATAAAAGAGCATTTAATTCATATGCAGTATCATAAAAATTATACAACTCATGTATTATAGCTCATGTATTTCATTCTTACCAAAACAGTGGGAATGGTGCACAGAGCTAACACAACTATTTGTTTTCACTTCTTGATGTGAGCACATTCTACCAATATTCTCTGTCTTCAGCTAGCTGAAGAATAAGGAAGGACTGAAAGGACATGAAACTATGGGTTATCATCTTTCCCTTTCCTTCTATGCCATCATCTTTGGAAGTGACTGGCTAATACAAGGACGTAACAAGAGTAAGAAAGTTTACGTAGCATTCCTCTGTCATTTGTGTTTCTTAGGATGATATTCCTTTCTTTCTCTGTTCAAAGAAAGTTCTTGTTCAAAGAGAATATGGCCTTTTGGGACTGTCAGTGTCCCCACTTAGTCAAAGACATAATACAACTTAACTTGTTCATGCTTTGAATCTTGCTGAATACCCACACACTGTGGTTCCGCTGGAATTCTGTGTTCCTGGAGGGGAATCTAAATTATATATGCAAATGGGGTGGCAAAGAATGGAGGACACACATATATTTCCCCTGCTCATGTACAGGTTCCATTGTCCCATTGAACTCCAAATTTATAAGGAATTTCAAGATGGAGACAAGAGACGAATTAAACTAAGCCCGGGATCCTTCTGAGCATGGGCCCAGTGCAATTGCATAAGTTGAAAGACTATGAAGTCAACTCTAATTGAAACACTAACTTTCTAAATTATTTTAGATAAATCTTTAGATGAGCAATGTGCCTAAAGGCATAAAATTTCCTAAGATCTAATCCTTCCTCTAACTGAATGACTTTGAGCAAATGATGCTTTGTTCTGCAGGCTCTCACAATTGAGTTGGATGTTTTCACCTCTCCCTTTCTCTATCTTGCCCTAAAAAAACCTAGAAGAGTGAATTACCGAGTCATTTTGCTCAAATCTTTCAGATTCAGTTGAAGGAAAGTTCAGTGAAAACACATGCCATGATCACTTGGATATCTAGACATGAGTGTAAGTGGAGAACAGATTGCCCTGTTCGAAAGCTTTTAACCCCCAAGAGGGGCTGTGGTTGACTGAGGGAGTATGGGAGGGGTTGAGCAGTTGGAGGCTGCAGGGAACGTGTTTGCTGGTCAGAGTTGTTTCAGCATCCATCTGATCTGAATGTGCAGCTGATAAACAAGGAGAGGTGTGATAAAAAGCTCTTCAAACTTTCAACCCCCTCTCAGGAACATAGCAGGTCATCAGAATAAATAAGTAGAAAAGTAATTTGTAAATCAAAGCTGTAGATAATATGGAAATGTAATAATGATAACATTTTAACTTGCTTTTTTGTCCACATCTGATTAAATAACCATAATAAATAAAGGTCATTCTATACAGATTGCCTAAGAGAAATATTCGAGTAGTAAGTTATTTATAATACTTAGCATTATTTAGTCAGAAAAATACTTTCCTTAGGGCTCATGAAGCTAAAGCGCGAAACACTTCTAAGTTATTTAATAACAATTATAGTAATAGGAATTCAAAATATTTACTGAACGTAGAATTAGATGAAAGAAGGTCATTGTGAAGAAAAACAGTTGAAACGGGAGTGTGGACTTCTAGGCTGCTATTGAATGCAGTAAATTCCACTATCCAATTTTCTATTAGTTAGTGATGCCTGTTAACGGATACAATTTTTTAACCCTGGACTAGTTAATGATTATGGGTTTTCATATAGATGACTCTGGAACTGATCGAATAATTCAAAATTTCAAAATGATTACATGATATTTCACTTTATTTTAATTAATACTATCTTCTTTTAGAGCTTTTGAATACCTGTGGTGTTTTCAAAATACTGCATTCTCTGACCAAATTTAAATACCTCTAACAAGTAAAAATTTAATTGACATAGTTCCTATATTAAGATTTCCAAGCATCTTTATTCAATATATCAACGAAATCATATTTTTGTTTTAAAAAAACATTTAATTTTATTGTTGTCAAGTAAATGTAACATATTTATTTACTTTTCCAGATCCCTGCTCTTTTGTAGTCATAAAATTCATATTTGTAGCCTTTTTGATTCATGATCCATGCTATCAAGAAGCAATGCCCTCTTTTAAAAACAGCACAATGCAAGTGTAAATTTTATTCCTGTGCAGATGGTCGATAATACTACCATTTGGTAAGAGTAGGTGGAGACATGAGAAATACAATCCCAGACCAATTTTTGCGGCATTGTTCAAGCATAGAACAATCAGAGAGCCCACCTGGGAGCTTCTTCTATAACAAGAAAATTCTGTTTATGAAAAAATGCATCAACCTAACTTTTTAAAGTGATGATGAATCTACCTTGGTTATATTTTTTCAGAAAACTAACAATTCCAATAAGAGATGTTTATTTAAAACTTGGAATATGTTGTTGGTAACAGAGATCATCAGGAGATAGAAATAGGGTAAGATATTGGGTAATTGGAGCTGAAGGGATGCAGACTGTGCAACAGGACTGGATACAAAAACTCAGAAATGGACAGCACAATACTACCTAACTGTGATGTAATTATGTTAAAATACTGAATGACGCTGCATGTGAGAATGATAGAGGGAGGAGGGCTGGGGACATAAATGAAATCAGAATGATTTGATCAGTGACTGGAAAAATATTTGCAAGCCCCCTTCAGGGAATGGTGAGAACGGGGAGAAATTCAACTTCCCCAAGTTGAATTCTTGATATTCTCACAAGCAGTGTGGAC